>SJYA01002327.1:0-89645 GCA_006410615.1 Neotragus moschatus
TTTGAGACTGCATCTAAGTACTGCATTTCAGACTCTTTTGTTGACCATGATGGCTACTCCATTTCTTCTAAGGGAATCCTGTCTGCAGAAATAGATATAATGGTCATCTGAGTTCAATTCACTCATTCCAGTCCATTTTAGTTTGCTGATTCTTAGAATGTTGACGTTCACTCTTGCCATCTCTTGTTTGACCACTTCAAAATTGCCTTGATTCACGGACCTGACATTCCAGGTCCCNCCTGTCTGCAGAAATAGATATAATGGTCATCTGAGTTCAATTCACTCATTCCAGTCCATTTTAGTTTGCTGATTCTTAGAATGTTGACGTTCACTCTTGCCATCTCTTGTTTGACCACTTCAAAATTGCCTTGATTCACGGACCTGACATTCCAGGTCCCTATGCAATATTGCTCTTTACAGCATCGGACCTTGCTTCTATCACGAGTCACATCCACAACTGGGTATTGTTTTTTCTTTGGCTCCATCCCTTCGTTCTTTCTGGAGTTATTTCTCCACTGATCTCCAGTAGCACGTCGGGCACCTACTGACCTGGGGAGTTCCTCTTTCTGTATCCCATCACTTTGCCTTTTCATTCTGTTCATGGGGTTCTCAAGGCAAGAATACTGAAGTGGTTTGCCGTTCCCTTCTCCAGTGGACCCAACAGGATCCAAGAAAATACATGAAGTAAAAAACTGTACTGAAAATAACATTTGGGAATTTCAACATTGAACTAGCAAAAATTTCTAGAAATAGGTAAAATAAGCAAAGGTATAAAGACAAGCATAAAAAATTTGATAACCTGGCATCTATAGAATACTCCTCAATGGCAGAATACCATTCTTCTTGAAAGCAAATGGAGAGTTCTCTAAAATAGACCATATACTAGATCAAAAAGCAAGTCTCAATATACTTAAAACAACAGAAATCGTACAAGTATATGCTCTGATCACAGGAAGATTAAATTAGAAATTAAAAACAGAAGGAAATTTGGAAAATCCACAAATATTTATTAACTAAGCAGTATACTTCTGAAAAACCGATGAGTCAGAAAGGATATCACAAGAAAATATAAAATATTGTGAGATGAATGAAAATAAGCAAACAAAAGATCAAAACTTAGGGATGTGGCAAAGGCAGTACATAAAGAGAAATTTTTAACTGTAAAAGCCAATATTAGAAAATAAGGTGTGCTCATGTGCTTAGTCATTCATTTGTGTCTGACTGTTTGCAACGCTGTGGACTGTAGCCTGCCAGGCTCCTCTATCCATGGGATTTCCCAGGCCAGAATACTGGAGTGGGTTGCCATTACTTTCTCCAGGGGATATTCCTGACCAAGAGATCAAACTCATGAGGGATCCATCCCACACTCACCTTTCTGTACAGCAGAAGTTAACACAATACTGTAAATTAACTATATTTCAAAAAAAAATTTTTAAGTAAAAAAGCACAATATTTTCTCAAATTAAGAATTTAGTAAAAGAGTAAACCAAATTCAAAGCAAGCAAAAAGAAAAAAAATTATTAGGGTGAAAATCCAATGAAAGGAAAAAAAGATACACAGTAGTGAAAAAAATAATGAAATTACATGTAAGTTATAAGAAAAGATCAATAAAACCGACAAAGTATTAGCAAGAATGATTAAGAAAAAAATTTAAAAACCTACCAAAAAATCAGGAGTAAATGAGGTAATACTACTACCAAAGTTAGAAAAATAAAAATTATAAGGCATATGATGAATAACTTTATGCCAATAAAATAGACAATTTAGGCTAAATGGCCAAATGCCTAGAAAGACACAAACTACTGAAATAGATTCAAGAAAAAAATTCAAGACTCTGAATAAACCTATAACAACTAGAAAATGATTTGGTAATTTAAAATCTCCACACCACACACATACAAGTTAATGTCCAGATGATGTCAATAGTTGACTCCAATCAAACATGTAAAGAAGAAATAATAGCAATCTCTTACAAAGACTTTCGGAAAATAGAAAAGGGAATACTTTGTGCTATCTCACTCTATGAGGCTAATATAAATCCTGATATTAAAATCACAAAAACATATTATACGAAAACTACATCTCAATGTTCCTCATGAATATAGACAAACAAGTCTTCCCAAATAGTAATTTCTCAACATATATTAACAACAAAAATTACAGTATACATCAAAAGAATTTATATCATCCAAAGGTAATATACTCAAGGAATGCAAGCTTAGTTTAACATCCAAAAATCAACTAATGGAATGGATCGTGTTTTGTTTCTTCTCTGAAAAACTTTCAACTGTTCCAAGTTCATAAAGAAATCCTCTTAATTTCTAAAAGTTTCTAATTTTGACTTTTTGTTTTTTTATTAAATTATTAATCATTATTTCATTTTTAAAGCATCAATGTATTTTATTTTTAAGTTTATTTATTTTAATTGGAGGATA
Organism: Neotragus moschatus; assembly: GCA_006410615.1. Classification (NCBI taxonomy): domain Eukaryota; kingdom Metazoa; phylum Chordata; class Mammalia; order Artiodactyla; family Bovidae; genus Neotragus; species Neotragus moschatus. Next base: position 2,436 of record SJYA01002327.1, read on the forward strand.
ATTACAATACTGTGATGGTTTTTGCCGTACATCAAAATGAATTGGCCATGAGTATACATGTGTTCCCCCATCGTGAACTGCCCTCTCATCTCCATCCTCACCTTATCTCTCTGGATTGTCCCAGAGCACCTTAGGGTAACCTGGTTCATGCATCAAACTTGCTCTGGTCATCTGTTTTACACAGAGTAAACTACATATTTCAGTGATATTCTCTCAAATCATTCTGCCGTTGCCTTCTCCCACTGAGTCCAAAAGTCTGTTCCTTACTTCTGTGTCTCCTTTGCTGCCCTGCATGTAGGATCGTCAGTACATCTTTCTAAATTCCATATATGTGCATTACTACACAGTACTTGTCTTTTTTTTTCTGACTTACTTCGCTCAGTGTAATAGGCTCCAGTTTCATCCACCTCTTTAGAACTGACTCAAATGCATTCCTTTCTATAGCTGAGTAATATTCCACTGAGTATATGCACCACAATTCCCTATCCATGCATCTACTGATGGACATCTAGGTTGCTTCTGTGTCCTAGCTATTGCAAATAGTGCTGCAATGAACACTGGGGTACATGTGTCTCTTTCAAATCCTTGGGGTGCAAAGTTTTAATATATTTTAATTTTTGATATAAAGTACTAACTTTTTTTCCACATTAATATCCGTTATGGGTTGAAAAATATCCCCCAAAATTTATTTGTTGAAATTCTAACTTTCAATTTCAAATCCTGAAAGATGATGCTGTGAAAGTGCTGCACTCAGTATGCCAGCAAATTTGGAAAACTCAGCAGTGCCCACTGGACTGGAAAAGGTCCGTTTGTATTTCAGTTCCAAAGAAAGGCAATGCCAAAGAATGCTCAAACTACCGCACAATCGCACTCATCTCACACGCTAGTAAAGTAATGCTCTAAATTCTCCAAGCTAGGCTTCAGCAATACGTGAACTGTGAACTTCCAGATGTTCAAGCTGGTTTTAGAAAAGGCAGAGAAACCAGAGATCAAATTGCCAACATCTGCTGGACCATCAAAAAAGCAAGAGAGTCCAAAAGAACATCTATTTCTGCTTTATTGACTATGCCAAAGCCTTTGACTGTGTGGATCACAATAAACTGTGGAAAATTCTAAGAGAGATGGGAATACCAGACCACCTAACCTGCCTCTTGAGAAACCTATACGCAGGTCAGGAAGCAAGAGTTAGAACTGGACATGGAACAACAGACTGGTTCCAAATAGGAAAAGGAGTATATCAAGGCTGTATATTGTCACTCTGTTTATTTCACTTCTATGCAGAGTACATCATGAGAAACACTGGGCTGGAAGAAACACAAGCTGGAATCAAGATTGCTGGGAGAAATGTCAATAACCTCAGATATGCAGATGACACCACCCTTATGGCAGAAAGTGAAGAGGAACTAAAAAGCCTCTTGATGAAAGTGAAAGTAGAGAGTGAAAAAGTTGGCTTAAAGCTCAACATTCAGAAAAAGAAGATCATGGCATCTTGTCCCATCATTTTATGGGAAATAGATGGGGAAACATTGCCAGATTTTATTTTGGGGGGGCTCCAAAATCACTGTAGATGGTGACTGCAGCCATGAAATTAAAAGACGCTTACTCCTTGGAAGAAAAGTTATGATCAACTTAGATAGCATATTGAAAAGCAGAGACATTACTTTGTCAACAAAGGTCCATCTAGTCAAGGCTATGGTCTTTCCATTAGTCATGTATGGATGTGAGAGTTGGACTGTGAAGAAAGCTAAGCACCGAAGAACTGATGCTTCTGAACTGTGGTGTTGGAGAAGACTCTTGAGAGCCCCTTGGACTGCAAGGAGATCCAACCAGTCCATTCTGAAGGAGATCAGTCCTGGGAGTTCTTTGGAAGGAATGATGCTAAAGCTGAAAGTCCAGTACTTTGGCCACCTCACGTGAAGAGTTGAGTCATTGGAAAAGACTGATGCTGGGAGGGATTGGAGGCAGGAGGAGAAGGGGACGACAGAGGATGAGATGGCTAGATGGTATCGCTGACTCAATGGGCATGAGTTCGAGTGAACTCCGGGAGTTGGTGATGGACAGGGAGGCCTGGCTTGCTGCAATTCATGGGGTCGCAAAGAGTCAGACACGACTGAGCGACTAAACTCAACTGAGTAACTCAGAATGTGACCTTATTTGGAAATAGAGCCATTACACATGTAATTATTTATGTTAAGATGAGGTCATACTGGAGTAGAGTGTATCCCTAACCCAATGTAACTGTAGTCCTTATTAAAAGGGAAAAGTTAGATACACAGACACACATAAAGGGAGGATGACATTTAGAGATGTAAGGAGAACACAGCTAAATACAGGCCAGCAAGAGGTCTAGATCTGATCCTTCCTTCACAACCCTCAGAAGGAACCAACCTTGCCGAACTATGATTGCAGACTTCTAGCCTCCAGAACTGAGACAACGCATTCCTGTTCTTTAAGCCACGCAGTATTTCCGTTACTTTGTTATGGCAGCCCTCGGAAATCAACACAAAATTACTATTTATCCCATCTAAGTTGACAAGCCTTTCCTTTCCCCACAGATCTGTAATACTAACTCTATGACAGATGAAGTTTCTTTATATGCCCTTGTCTGTTTCTGGGTTCTCTGTTCACTTTTATTAATCTCCTTTTCCTAATTTTTCATAAGTACTACAGCTGTATAATAACTATTGACATATAGTAAAAGAAGTCCCTCTGAAATCTGTTCTTGCTTTCAGAAAGGATTTTGGCTATAATTGGTCCTTTGGCCTTTGCAGTCAAGTTTTCACATTCCAACAAAACAAAACAATTCTATTGGAACCTGGATTCTATCGTGGATTTATAAATACATTAGGAGAGAGTTAATCTATCAACACATCTTTCCCCCCCACTTATTTAGGTGTCCTTTCTGAACTAGATTCAACAGCAAATTACATAACAGCATTAAAGGCAAACCAAACAATAATAGCTTTAGATTGAAAAACTATTAATAAAAACCTGTCCCCATCCTCCCAGGATTTAGATCCAATGAGGGAGCTGGAGGAAAGGATATGCCCAAAGCTGAGAATAATTATTACAAATTATATTGCTCTGACAACTTGTATTCTTTGCCACATCATTATCAACGTGGAAAATAAAAGGCAATTGGAAAAAGAACAGTATGAAAAACAAAGTTAGCTTCTAGAATCTGTATACTAAAAAGTTTGTTTAAAAAAATGTTGTAAAAAATTTTAGTCAATGCTCTTAAAAGTTAGAGAAGACTTGACCAAGTTCATTCACATACATAAGATAGATCTATGAAGGTTTGCCCCTCAACAGACTTAAATTTTAGCATAGATAGGAAAAGACAAAGTAGGTGGTGAAATAAAACATGAAATTTTAATTTTTCTCTTACAAAACAATACAAAAATCACTTGTAATGTGTCCACATCTTGCTGGAAAGAAGATAACATACTCACTTTATTTTTCTTTACCTTCTCAAGCAAGTGACAACTCATGCCACTTTTATGGCACAGCAGGAAAGACAGAAGCTATAGAAGACACACGAAAGCAAATGGGATTCTAACTGGTAACCTGAGTACAATTCATCAACAGAAGATGTCCTTTATTACATTCATGCCACCTCGCAGCCTTGAAAAGCTTTCTGTTCCAACAACCTAAGTTATCAAACAGGAAGTAATCTCCAAAGAGTAGAGATACTATCTGTCTGGTTCACTAACAGTGCTGGTCCACAAACAGGCAACTTAGTAAGTACTGGTTAAATGAACAAATTACTATTATAACTTGGATAAACTACACATCCTGCAGCTAAAACAAAATGCTCCACTTCACCAACTTCTGTAAACTTTTAAAGTAACATTACTGCTGAGAAAATGGTTTCCTTATTATGTCTTATGTCTCATATTCAACTTAAAACTCAAGGGTTCTAAGAGGCAGTGTAATATAGGTCCATAACATTGACATTATATCATGAGATAAATGATGAGCAGTCTGAACTCATACATTTTTATATTATTTGAAAGTATGAAGGCCTGTTTCTCATTTATATTTCTGAAGCAGCATTTGGAGTATATTTTTTTCCTGATCTAGGTAATATTAAATAACACAGACCACTCTCTGGGATGTAGTTAAGACCGCTTTGGCTTTTCCCTGATTCCAACTCTTTAGAACAAAGAAAATTTAATTTACATACCTGAAAGAATAATCAGACCTCTGAGGGTTTTCCTTCTAAAATACAAAGATTCTATATATATATTCAACACGTTAGCCAATTCAGTAATTCTTATTTAGATCTTCACAACCTACAGAAAGCTCTAAGGAGTAATATGGTTAGGTAAGGTAGCAGTTACAGTCTTCCAAAAAAAAAAAAATGTAGGGTTACTGCCCAACATCAGAATCAAACTCCTAAAAATATTCTATTCCCTTCAGATAATATCTGGGCAAGCAAATACTTAAAAAAGACGTGCTGTGTATCTTAAAATGAGTATGTCAGTTAATTAAATCTGGGATCCCCTGCTACCAATGGAGTACTGTACAATCTGTTATTATTCACTGTCCTATAGATCATCTGTTCTTGGTGCTGGTCTGTTCCAGGAAGAGAGACAGCTGCAACACTATATCCCTGTTCAACCTGAGGACCATCTGACTTTAATTGTAACACACAGCTTGATGTGGCTCTGACTATGAGAAGCCAAAGTATCGTTTGTAATAATCCGGAAAAGCAGAAACCTGCCAACAGAGGGCTGAAAACAGGGACTTGCTCTGTCTGGCTGCCTGACGGGCTGCAGGAAATATGATTAATGAGTAAGGTATAATGATATCAGGAACCCGATTAGCACCACAGAAAGGTCACAGATCAAAGTAGTATGCATTTCATGAGCTACAATCATTGCATAAAATCTGTGGACTTGAAGAGGTAAACCCCAAAGAGGAGGGGGATAAAACCCTTATGTGACAGCATGCTAACACACATATAAAACACCGTACTAAAGTTTAGTCACAGAGAGTCAACAGAAAACTTTAAAAGGAGTCAATATGAACTGCATTGTAGGAAAGCTTTGTTCATCATAGGTGCAAATTAAGTATTTTTGAAAGAATGAATGAGTTATTAAATTCTTTCATAAAGACACATGTAAGAAAAATCAAGTACCTTCCTAATTGGGAGTTAAAGTTATCAGAGATGTAAATATTGTACTATAAAATGTTTGAATTTAATTTCCAGTGAATTTTTATGAGCTCTGTTACAAATATAAGCTTATTCAGAGCCTAAACTATGAAGACATCTGTCAAGTTTACAGGAAGAGGAATCGTTGGGAAAAATGTTTAATAAGTCAATAATAAGCTATAATAGGCTTCCTTGGTGGCTCAGACGGTAAAGAATCCACCTGCCATGCAGGCAACCAAGGTTCAATCCCTAGGCTGGAAAGATCCCCTTGGAGACGAGAATGGCAACCCACTCCAGTATTCTTGCCTGGAGAATCCCATGGACAGAGGAGTCTGGCAGGCTGTAGCTCATGTGGTCTCAAAGAGACATGGCAGAATGACCAACACTTACTTATTTAAGTTGTAATAAATGTGCAATTAGTATTATTAAACATTACTTTGTATAAAATTTCATAATCATATCTAAGCATGAACAGGCAAAACCAAAACTTTAATGAAAAACAATTTGGTAAACTGCCACCTTCTTTTCCTCTGTGTCCTTGGAAGACTTGTTCCAAATAGACCTGGGGGTGAGGGTACTGTCAAGAGAGTGGTTTACCTTACTTTATATAATCATATTTCCTTAAATGTCAAAATATTACTGAAGAGTTTTAAATATATTCAAATGATTCTGCCCCTTAGACCTTTTTTAAAGCAAATACTTTAACAAATTTGTTTGCATTTTTAGCCATACTAAACAAGGCAATTATGAATTAACGAATTAATAGAGAACTAGTTCCCTTGAGACTTAAAAGTTTAAATTGAGAAAAAAATGTTTCAATAACGATCACAACATGATTTCAATTTTTCTAAGGGTATATTTCTCAAGAATGGGAATGACTATTTATTTATATCTTTCAAATATTATAGAAATTTTATCTTATATCTACCTAATAGTTAACAAAACATTCATTCAAAATGGTGATTCAGAAGAAACCATTAAAAAGTAAAGACAAGCCACAAACTTTTGAGAAACAGATCTGCAAAACATATGTTGGAAAAAGAACTTTTATGGGGAATATATAAAGATGTCTTACAACAAAATAATAAAAAGACATACAACACAATTAAAAAGCAGGCAAAAGATTTGGATAGTGCACCAAAGAACATATGAGTAGAAAATAAGCCTGTGAAAAGATGGTCAACACCGTTAGTCATTACTGAAACACAAATTAAAATCACAATGAATCACTGAAGAGCTAAAGTAAAAAAGATTGACAATTAGAAATATTCGCAAGGATACGGCAAACTGAAACTTCACATACTGTTGATGGGAATGCAAAATGGTAAATATATTCTTATCATGCGTGCATTTGGTCATTCGGTCATGTCTGACTCTGTGCGACCCCATGGCCTGTTGTCTGCCAGGTTCTTTGTCCTTGGGATTTTCCAGGCAAGTGTACTGGAACAGGTTGCCATTTCCTACACCAGGGAATCCTCCCGATGCAGGGATCAAACCCACGTCTCTTGCATTGGCAGGCAGATTCTTTACCATTGCACCACCTGGGAAGCCCTATTCTTATCATGTGACTCAGGGATTAAAACTCCTAGGAATCTATCCAAGAGAAATGAAAACAGATATCAACTCTAACATATATGCAAATATTCTTAATAGCCTAAAACTGAAAAAAAATTCAAATATCTATAAGCTGGTAAATACACAAAATGTTACTATGCATATAAAGGGATACTAAGCAGCAACAGCAAAGAAACTGCTGCTATATGCACAACAGGATGAGTCTCAAGAACATCATGCTGAGTGAGAGAGCCAGGTACAACAGGACTACATGCCTCAGGTTTCTATTTATGTAAGATTTCTAGAAAAAGAAGAGCTATAGAGGCAGAAGCAGTGATTGCCTAGAACTAGGACTGGGAGCAAACATATAGAAGGAAACATTTTGGAGAGATGTTAGCTGATTGTGTTGATGCTTACACAAACCTATAAATTTGCTAAAACTCGTTGAATTGAGAGCTTTTTAAAAGGTGGCTTTTATGGCATGTCAATTAAACTTAATAAATGTGTTTTGGAAATGTAGAAAGTAATTGTAAGCAAAAACAAACTCACCTTCCATCCCAAAAACTACAGAATCACTGTACCTTTTATTGACATCTATGCACTGCTGAAGGGGGTTAAAAACAAAAAAATCGCACAATATAGACAGTTGCCACATTTAAAAATTTAAAATCCCTTCCACATCTTTCAGAACTAAGCTTTGTCTTGGGCTTCCATTTTAATTATAGTAACTTGAAAATCTTGAAAAATATGTGAGGTAAACCAAAATGCAACAGGTACCTTAAGACTGTGATAGAATAATGTTAGGTGCTATTTACTGAATGTTTCCTATAAGCCAGAGAAAACTCATGGTAGTTTACATACATAATTGTAGCTTTATACAAATAATTTTCAAACTTCAGTGAGGAAACCAAGGTTCAGAAAGGTTAAACTGCCTAATGCCCCATAACTAGCAATGTGATCCAGGATTACGAAAACTAGTCTAATGTCACAGCCTATGTTCTTTACACTCCTTCTGCATTGCTTCCAGTATATATAAAATGTGAAATATCAATAAAAGCTAGATTACAAATAGGATCTAGAATATAGGATTAAAATGTAATTGTTGGTAGATAAAGTAAGAAAAGGCATCAAGAAAACAAAAATGAAATGATTTTTGTGTTCAGTTCAGTTTACTTCAGTTGCTCGGTCATGTCCGACTCTTAGCAATCCCATGGACCACAGCACGCCAGGCCTCCCTGTCCATCACCAACTGCCACAGTTTACCCAAACCCATGTCCACGGAGTTGGTGATGCCATCAAACCATCTCATCCTCAGTCGTCCCCTTCTCCTCCTGCCCTCAATCCCTCCCAGCATCAGAGTTTTTTCAAATGAGTCAGCTCTTCACATGAGGTGGCCAAAGTGTGGGAGTTTCAGCTTAGACATCAGTCTTTCCAATGAACACTCAGGACTGATCTCCTTTAGGATGGACTGGTTGGATCTCCTTGCAGTCCAAGGGACTCTCAAGAGTCTTCTCCAACACCACACTTCAAAAGCAAAATTCATCGGCACTCAGCTTTCTTCACAGTCCAACTCTCACATCCATACAAGAGTACGGGAAAAACCATACCTTCGACTAGACGGACCTTTGTAGGCAAAGTAATATCTCTGCTCTTTAATATGCTGTCTAGGTTGGTAATTACTTTCCTTCCAGGGAGTAAGCGGTCTTTTAAATTCATGGCTGCAATCACCATCTGCAGTGATTTTGGGGCCTGCAAAAATAAAGTCAGCCACTGTTTCCACTGTTTCCCATCTATTTCCCATGAAGTGATGGGACCAGATGCCGTGATCTTAGTTTTCTGAATGTTGAGCTTTAAGCTCACATGTTCACTCTCCTCTTTCACTTTCATTAAGAAGCTCTTTAGTTCTTCCTCACTTTCCGCCATAAGGGTGGTGTCATCTGCATATATGAAGTTATTGATACTTTTCCCAGTAATCTTGATTCCAGCTTGTGCTTCCTCCAGCCCAGCGTTTCTCATGATGTACTCCGCATATAAGTTAAATAAGCAGGGTGACAATATACAGCCTTGACGTACTCCTTTTCCTATCTGGAACCAGTCTGTTGTTCCATGTCCAGTTCTAACTGTTGCTTCCTGACCTGCATACAGATTTCTCAAGAGGCAGGTCAGGTGGTCTGGTATTCCCATCTCTTGAAGAATTTTCCACAGTTTCTTGTGATCCACACAGTCAAAAGCTTTGGCATAGTCAATAAATCAGAAACAGATGTTTTTCTGGAACTCTATCATTTTTTTGATGATCCAACGGATGTTAGCAATTTGATCTCAAGTTCTTCTGCCTTATCTAAAACCAGCTTGAACATCTGGAAGTTTACAGTTCATGTATTGCAGAAGCCTGGCATGGAGAATTTCAAGAATTACTTTACCTTCGTGTGAGACGACTGCAATTGTGTGGTAGTTTGAGCATTCTTTGGCATTGCCTTTCCTTGGGATTGGAATGAAAACTGACCTCTTCCAGTCCTGTGACCACTGCTGAGTTTTTCAAATTTGCTGGCATATTGAGTGCAGCACTTTCACAGCATCATCTTTCAGGATGTGAAACAGTTCAACTGGAATTCCATCACCTCCACTAGCTTTGTTCGTATTGATGCTTTCTAAGGCCCACTTGACTTCACATTCCAGGATGTCTGGCTCTAGATGAGTGATGACATCATCATGATTATCTGGGTCGTGAAGATCTTTTTTGTATAGTTCTTCTGTGTATTCTTGCCACCTCTTCTTAATATCTTCTTCTTCTGTGAGGTCCATACCATTTCTGTCCTATATTGAACCCATGTGTGCATGAAATCTTCCCTTGGTATCTCTCATTTTCTTGAAGAGATCTCTAGTCTTTCCCATTCTATTTTTTCCCTCTATTTCTTTTCAATGAACACTAAGGAAGACTTTCTTATCTCTCCTTGCTACTCTTTGGAACTCTGCATTCAAATGGGTATATCTTTCCTTTCTCCTTTGCTTTTTGCTTTTCTTCTTTCCCCAGCTATTTGTAAGGCCTCCCCAGACAGCCATTTTGCTTTTTGCATTTCTTTTTCTTGTGGATGGTCTTGATCCTTGTCTCCTGTAAAATGTCACGAACCTCCATCCATTGTTCTTCAGGCATTCTGTCTATTAGATCTAGTCCCTTAAATCTATTTCTCACTTCCACTGTATAATCATAAGGGATTAGATTTATTTAGGTCATACCTGAATGGTTTAGTGGTTTTCCCTACTTTCTTCAATTTAAGTTTGAATTTGGCAATAAGAAGTTCAAATCTGAGCCACAGTCAGCTCCTGGTCTTGTTTTTGCTGACTGTATAGAGGTTCTTCATTTTTGACTGCAAAGAATATTATCAGTCTGGTTTCGGTATTGACTGTCTGGTGATGCCCATGTGTAGAGTCTTCTGTTGTGTTATTGGAAGCAGGTGTTTGCTATGACCAGTGCATTCTCTTGGCAAAACTCTGTTAGCCTTTGCCCTGCTTCTTTCTGTATTCCAAGGCCAAACTTGCCTGTTACTCCAGGTATTTCTTGACTTTCTACTTTTGCATTCCAGTCCCCTATAATGAAAAGGACATCTTTTGGGGCTGTTAGTTCTAAAAGGTCTTGTAGGTCTTCATAGAACCGTTCAACTTCAGCTTCTTCAGTATTACTGGTTGGGGCATAGAATTGGATTACCGTGATATTGAATGGTTCGCCTTGGAAATGAACAGAGATCATTCTGTCGTTTTTGAGATTGCATCCAAGTACTTCATTTCAGACTCTTTTGTTGACTATGAGGGCTACTCCACTTCTTTAAGGGATTGTTGCCCACAGTAGTAGATATAATGGTCATCTAAGTTAAATTCACCCATTCCAGTCCATTTTAGTTTGCTGATTCCTAGAATGTCGACATTCACTCTTGCTGTCTCCTGTTTGACCACTTCCAATTTGCCTTGATTCATGGACCTAACATTCCAGGTTCCTATGCAATATTGCTATTTATAGCATCAGACCTTGCTTCCATCACCAGTCACATCCACAGCTGGCTGTAGTTTTTGCATTGGCTCCATCTCTTCATTCTTTCTGGTTTTATTTCTCCACTGATCTCTAGTAGCATATTGGGCACCTACTGACCTAGGGAGTTCATCTTTCAGTGTCATATCTTTTTGCCTTTCCATACTGTTCATGGGGTTCTCCAGGCAAGAATACTGAAGTGGTTTGCCATTTCCTTCTCCAGTGGACCACACTTTGTCAAAACTCTCCACCATGACCCATCCTTGTTGGGTAGCCCTGCATGGCATGGCTCATAGTTCTATTGAGTTAGACAGGGCTGTGGTCCCTGTGATGAGATTGGTTAGTTTTCTGTGATTATGGTTTCAGTGTCTGCCCTCTGATGCCCACTCTCAGTGCCACCCGTCTTAGTGGTACCCCCAAAAAATGTTTGCTTTGGTGTAAATTAAAAACACAATGTGGGGTGGGAGGTGGGGGGGTGGTTCAAGATTGGGAACTCATGTACACCTGAGACGGAAAAAAATAAAAAATAAAAAAAAAGATTAAAAAAAACCCACAATGAAATTCACATTCAGTTTTTAGTATGAAGTATGATAAAGATGCTACTTTAAAAAAACTGTGAATAAGGCTTCCTAATTCCCAGCATTTATGAAAGTTAAGGGCAAAAAGGAAAAATCATGTTAGTTTTTCATGGAATAATCTAGAACCCATAATAAAGGAGACATTAAAGAGTCCACTGGAGGATTCTTAAGAGTGTTTTATAAGCATAGTTTTAAATTTTAAAGTTTTCCTATTCTAAATATTACATGAAATTTCCTTTAAAAGATAGATACAGGTTAAATTTTGAAAATCTTCTTCTATTATCAAAATGCTCAATGGCCTTCTAACCTGGAACACAGAATTATGTACTTCTAATGGTGTAAGAAACTCATGTTTGAAAAAGCATAGCATTCTCTAAGAAATTCACTTGTAACTTTCACTTATAATCTTGAATCATCACATTCATATAAAAGTAGCCTGCTGCTGCTAAGTCGCATCAGTCGTGTCCAACTCTGTGCGACCCCACACATGGCAGACCACAGACTCCCCCCGTCCCTGGGCTTCTCTAGGCAAGAACACTGGAGTGGGTTGCCATTTCCTTCTCCAATGGATGAAAGTGAAAAGTGAAAGTGAAGCCGCTCAGTTGTGTCCGACTCCTAGGGACCCCAAGGACTGCAGCCTACCAGGCTCCTCCATCCATGGGATTTTCCAGGCAAAAGTAGCCTAAATCCTGCATAAAAGAAACCATTATACCTTTCAAGTCAATAAGACTTTATAAAGCATATACAGAGATTTATGAACTATCATGTCACTTTCAGTTATCCCTAACAACTACAGTTTTGTTCAGAAGAGTAAGGGTTAGTGTATACCAACACATGGAATACACTTTGAGAAAAGTTTCATGACAGAAAGAGTAGATGCTTCCAACTTACCAATCTGTTTATGCGAACAAATTCTTCTGAGGTTTTGGCCCAAGGAGGAAGTTCAACATCTGATACTACTGTCCCATCATCCATTACTCCAAGATTATAATTATTGAAGTTGACAAACATCTCAGAGAGATAATAAAATTCAGGGATCAACTCCTATATAAAAATAAAAGACAAAGTCATATTATAAACTGTAGAAAATAGAAGGTATTTATAAAAAGCCAAACATTTCCTATTATGCAGAAGAACAAAATAAATATAGGAATTTTTTTTGTTTTCATATCCTAGCTCTATCACAAAGTTCTATCGAGGCTGACTGATCACATCCAATCAAATCTAAAAAAATACCTTACTGGGTGGTCATATGCTTTCCTTATGACAATTCTTATAACCTCAAAACCCTTAAAATACCAACATTTGAGTAATATTTGCGGTTAGAAAACATATAAACAGAGATTAACATGCCACAATATTAACAACAGCTTAAATTAGATTTTTTTGTTTAGGTATATGGAATTTTTACCATAAAAAACCAAGAACTTTATAAATGTTAAAAAGCTTTGGTCCATCATGAACCAGGAAGATATTCAATGAAGTTAGCCAGGATGCAATAATATATTTTGCTCACATTTCTAAACATTCAAGTTTAGTTTGAAGGTACTAACTCTGATAAAAGATAAAAATTTATAATTAGTCTAGAAAATGACCTGCATAAGAAATAGTAAATTAAATACGACTTAAATGAGGACATTTAAAATACACTTTAACAAGATACTTAATAAGCACAAAAATGCAACCAGTTAGGTTTTTGAGTACAATAAGTCCCATGTATAATTATTTCAGAGGTCCTACAGATCAGACTTAAAATCCAGTCTTGACATGGGTCAGTGACTCAGTGGTCTTTCAGCTACCCCCTCAGGGCCAGCTATGGCAGTCTGGCTTTCCAAATGGTTGAGTAAAATAGGGAGGTCATCAGATTTTGGACAAGGTCAGTATGAATTCACTAAAGCAAAGAAAAAAAATTCAGCAGGAATTAAGCTATTATCACCTCCATCATCCATGTGAAATGCTGCTTGACTTTGAATTGTACATCCTTTGTTTACAATCACAATAATTAACTAAGCAGGGTAGAAATGACCCTGTCCTCCAAATGCCTGACAACCACATGATCACTAACTTGAAAAACATTTAAACTTAATAAAAATTTTTTTAAAAGGAAGAATCCTATTAAAAGTTTAATCATAAATAAAATGATAGTGATTATACCAAAATTTTAAGATTTTCTTCTCCAAAATGATGCATGTAAGCCTAACAAAAGACATATATGTGCTATTTTATGCAACAAAAAGTTATATTCAATTTATTTGAGCTAAATAACATTTACTGCATGAGATGAGTCAAGTACTAAAATAAACTCTTAATAAACACATTTAAACTTCACAACTTATCACATTTAATCTTCACAACAATTTTACAAGGTAAGGTATCACTGTCATTTAAAGAATCAACTAAGGCTCAAAGAACTTACAATTCGCCCAAGGTTATACAGCTGATTTATGATAAATTTGGAAATTAGAGAAACATTTTGATTGACATTTAACTCTATGTAATTAAAGCCTCTGTACTTAATCATCAAATAAGCATAGACTCTACTTACACAGTATACACAGTGCTAAATGTCTTAAAGATGTTTTTAACATGTATTCTAAGCACTTTTAAAAATAGTAAACAAAAACTTTCCATTTTTCCATGATAAGAAAATTAGCTCAGCTGAAAAAAAGTTACATATATACACACACACAAACACACACACTCATACACACACACGGGCTTTGATGGTGGCTCAGTGGTAAAGAACTTGCCTATGAAGGCAGGAGACGTTGTGTTCGATCCCTGGGTCAGGAAGATTCCCTGGAGAAGGAAATGGCAACCCACTCCAGTGATGTGCCTGGGAAAAAGGACAGAGGAGTCTGGCAGGCTACAGTCCATGGGGTCACAAAAGAGTTGGATACGACTTATTCCACAGCCATTTTTTTTTTTACCATATGTGGATATGTCGCTTTATAACTATCAATTTGCTGAAGTACGTTGTGATACTTGTGTGCCCCTATCCTCACCCTAACACTCTCACAGAGGATGTCCTCCTTCTTCTGCCTGCTATACACACTATGCTTCTCTGTAGTAATTCTCCTAGGAGTCAGAACAATGATAATGGCTCAATTTTAGATGCTAGGCTTCTCCCAAGGTTTTATTTGGGCAATCAGTCACCTGCATCATATATCAGAGATACATATTACACAGTAAAAATATACAAAAAATATACTCTTTCTTGAGACCATAGCTAGAAAGAAGGGGACAAATGACCTTTCATAGCAAATTTCCTATAAATAAAATGTTTAATTCCTCTTATGTAGTACCAAAGTTCTTATGATTTTTTAAATGTTTTTTCCCTGTCTTCTACATCTCTCATTTTATTTAGTTAAATAAACTGACAAAAATATATTTGCTCAAAACATAAATGCTCTTCATTGGTTCTTTTACAAGTTCTAAATTCAATTAACAGAAATATATATTTTGTTCCTAGCCCATTTTATTTAAACGTATTAGTTCATTATGCAGCCCACCAGGCTCCTCTGTCCATGGAATTCTCCAAGCAAGAATACTGGAGTGGGTTGCCATTTCCTTCTCCAGAGCACCTTCCTGACCCAGGGATCAAACCTGTCTTGGCTGTATTGCAGGTAGATTCTTTACCATCTGAACCACCAGAGAAGCCTTTACCCTAAATGTAAATTCAGTTAATTTATCTCAAAATAAAATACAGCAAAATTACATATAAAATGAACAAGAAATTTTTAGTAAAAGATATGACTGGACCATGCTAAACTTTCAGTTGTATCATTTCTATAATGCTGGGAGGGAGGTAAAGACTTATCAATTTCTATAATTACCACAGACTTTATTTGTGATTTCCTAGTAAAGATAGATACTTCATACATTTTGTATAAAGGATGCTATACAGATGCTCAAAATTAAAACTGTAAACTTTATCAATTAAAAATTAATGGAACTCTGTTCACTGTTATGTGGCAGGCTGGATGGGAGGGGGCTTTGAGGGGGAATGGATACATGTATATGTATGGCTAAGTCCTTTCACTGTTCACCTGAAACTTTCACAACAGTGTTTGTTAACTGCCTATACCCCAGTACAAAACAAATGATTAAACAAAAAACAAAAATACAAGTCAAATAAAAATTAGGCTTAATATTTCATTTGACATTTATTGGGATGGGAATTCTGTGTTATGCTTCTTTACTTTTTACTCCTCAATCTCCCAATGCATACATCCTTCCAATTTCAAGAAAGTTGTCAGACATTTCCAGAATATTTGCAGGGTCCAGAGAAGAGGCCTCCTGAAAACATGTTTGGTTTTTTTTTCCCTGTTTTTTGTGAAAGTCTAAGCAAACAGGAGACTATATAAAATGCCCAGGAGAAGTAGTGTCAAGGGTGAGTATTTTTTAAACGACAGAAATCAAGGAGAAGAGAGATTTTCCCCAGAATTCGGGAACTGAATTTCTCAAAATTGGCAGTCAGTGTTCTGTGAGCCAGAGAAGGGGAGGAGATAGAGAGGCTAGTCTGGAACCTAGGGGATGGTAAGTAGTGATCAGGATTGCGGCTTGTCCATATGGTGCCCCTGTATGAATTAGGAAAAAGGCAATCTTTCAGGACTAATTCAGTCACAAGAGAACTCAGTTTGGTGAGTGTAGTATAGGTAGATTTGGGCTTCTCTTCTTCCCTTCAGTCAAGCCCTCTTACACAGAGAACAAGTTGCCCACCTGCACACATGTTCCATGAGGGTGCACTTAGCTAAGCTAGCCACTTGGCACCAGGGCTTCTGGCATCAGCAAATTATTAACTAAAGCTTGGATAACCAGCAGAGCTGCCAGCTTCCAAAAGACCATACATCCTAGACAATGAGGATACATTACTAGTGAAAAAGATGAACTGAAGACGTGAAAGCCAATTTTTTTGGGTACCAAATAAGCCTGTATCTCATTCAAGCCTTGGGAAAGGAGGCCTTTGTCCTAAGCCTCTAATGACTGTGAATAAATTTCCTACTAGCCAGATATGAAGATCTGAATTCAAATGAGGACATTTCCTATATACTTGAGTTAGTGGTTCCAGACTTAAATTTATACAGTTGATCCTCGGAAAACACATTTAACTTATATGCAGAGTACATCATGTGAAATGCCGGGGTGGATGAATCACAGGCTGGGAGAAATATCAACAACCTCAGATATGCAAATGATACCACTTTAATGACCATGGTATTAAAGTGGCAGAAAGTAAAGAGGAACTAAAGAGAGATTCATGACGAAGGTAAAATAGGAGAGTGAAAAAACTGGCTTAAAACTCAACATTCAAAAAACGAAGAGCATGGCATCCAGTCCTATCACTTCATGGCAAATAGACGGGGAAAATGTGGAAGCAGTGTCAGATTTCATTTTCTTGGGCTCCAAAATCAATGCAGATGATGACTGCAGCCATGAAATTAAAAGATGCTTGCTCCTTGGAAGAATAGCTATGATAAACCTAGACAGTATATTATAAAGCAGAGACATTACCCTGCCAACAAAAGTCCATATAGTAAAAGCTACAGTTTTTCCAGTAGTCATGTATGGATGTGAAAGGTGGACCATAAAGAAGGCTGAGTGCTGATAAATTGGTGCTTTTGAACTGTGGTGTTGCAGAAGACTCTTCAGAGTCCTTTAGATGGCAAAGAGATCCAACCTAAAGGAAATCAACCCTGAGTATTCACTGGAAGGTCTGGTGCTGAAGTTCCAGTACTTTGTTCACCTGATGTGAAAAGCTGGCTCATGGAAAAGATCCTGATGCTGGCAAAGACTGAGAGCAAGAGGAGAAGGGGGCGACAGAGGATGAGATGGATGGCATCACTGACTCAATACACACAAATCTGAGCAAACTCAGGGAGACAGTGAAGGGCAGGGAAGTCTGGCACGCTTAGCAGTTCATGGGGTCGCAAAGAGGGGGACATGACTTAGCAGCTGAAGAACAACCACCACCCTCCACCCAGTCAAAAACGGGCACTTCATGTCTGCAGTTCCTCTGTATCCTGCATAGGTGGTTCTGAATCCATGGATTCAACCAATCTGGACAGGGTAGTACTATAGTATTTACTATTGCAAAAAATCCAGAGATAAGTAGACCCATGCAGTTCAAACCTATGTTGTTCAAGAGTCAACTGTATTTAAATAATAAAAAGGTACCAATATATTCACTCACAATTATTTTGAGGAAACAAAATGATAGACCTCACTATGAGCAGAGTAAAACTTTTTAAAGTTCCCGTTACTTGATTCTTTGATATTCTTTGATATAAGCATTAGATAGACATGAAGTGTTATATAGCAATCACAATCACAAAGAAATTCACTTCATTTTTACTCTACAAAGAAGTGTGTTACGATCTGGGATATGGAGACATAAGTGTTACTTCCCCTCTACAGATCACAGATGTACATTCCTAAACAGTGAAAGGATATATTAATTGGGAGTAAACTGGTTATAAACACAAACAGCCTTCTAGAAATTCAAAAGAAAAAAGGATGCCTAGAAGTTGGGGTTTTCAGAGAAAGTTCTGGGGAGAAGAACATAATATACTGTACTTTCATAATATAACACTCCTCAAACTATATTGCTCCCTCTAACTGACAGCTCCAGGAGATTAAGGACTTTATGTGTCTTGCTATACCTCCAAAGCCTAGACAGAGTAAGCGGCACATTTAGATATTCAGTAAAAACCTGTTGAAGAATGGTAGTTACAATCAAAGATAAATAGCAGAGGGGAAAGACAAGAACAGTTCTGACAAGCAGAATATCTTAAGAAGAGGTACAGAGATTGAAACATGCATATATCATTTGTTTTCAATAATCAATGAAGAACTATTCAGTTGGTTAGGAGAGGACTATATAATGGAATAGGAGATAATTTTATTTTTTTATTTTTATTTATTTTTTTTAATTTTAAAACTTTATTTTTTTTTAATTTTTTTTTTTTTACTTTATTTTACTTTACATTACTATAGTGGTTTTGCCATACATTGACATGAATCCGGCAACGGGTATACATGAGTTCCCAATCCTGAACCCCCTTTAAAATGGATACGTTTCCAGTAAATTAAAACTGAAGAGAAAGATTATGAAGTGTCTAATATAGTATAAAGGATATCATCAATTAAAGACAATTAAGTAAAAAAGTAAGTATATATACTGAAAACATATTATAATCTCACTACAAGGAGATCTGCAAAAGTAAATCAGTTGATGAAAGTTGAACATCCTCGTAATAGGAAATAAACAGCTGAACTCAACTGAGGTACACCAACATCTAACGAAAGAAACGAGTAAGTATATATACTGCCTAAATTTTACTATGGATGGTAATGACATTCAAGTTACATGCAGAATTCCATCTAAATCCTAAAAACATCTTTCTAAGAACCATGCCTTGAAATAACACTAAATATTACAGTTCAGAATTATCTCCTTTGACAGATGAAATTTAGTGACAGAGTCAAAGATTATGTCTCTCTAATTCTTCTAACGTACATTTACAAAGTGAAGTATGTTTTATATTCATCAGAACAGAACATTCAGCTCTGGATAAAAAACACATGTTCAGTGATTCTTTAAAACATCAGTGGAAAATGATAAGTAAACAACACTGACAGAAGACAGAGGTATTTACAATTCACATTTTCTTCTGACTTGCTGACAATAATTTTAATCTCTATCACTTAATTAGGTGGATAGGTCTTAGAGGTAAGTAACATGGTCAAAACGCAGTGTATCATCTCTTAAAATAAAAGTCTGAAAGGTTCAACCAGAGGTTATACCACAGTTACGGATAAGCCCATTGCTTTGATCACAAATCCCCAGGCTTTCATGGCATAATGACAAGGATTGGTTGTGACCACACATATGTTTGGTTTTCTTTACTAAGGTACGATCCGCATTGATATGAATGGCCTCTGCAGCAAGGCTGTACGATTCACCTTCTAATAGCCACCAATTCTAACCATTGAATTAAAACCATCACTTCAATAATACCCAGGCAACCATGACAAATACTAGTCTTTTAATCCAAAGAAATAAGGTAATCAAAACTGAAATAAGAACAAAGATGCTACTTCACAACTAAAGTAAAATATTTCTTTTTTCCTTTTTGTTAAAATATGAAATCCTAACCAGTCACTGCTTGGGGGATACTGATGGTAAAAAAAAAAGATGTGAAAGGAAAACTTTATATATTGTCTATTCAACTTACTGGTCACATGGTTTTAATTTAACTTTTCTAACCCTTGAAAGTGTAGTCACTCAGTAGCGTCTGACTCTTTGCAACCCCATGAACTGTAGCCCACCAGGCTCCTGTGTCCATGGAATTCTCTTGGCAAGTATACTGGAGTGGATTGCCCTTCCCTTCTCCAGAGGATTTTCCCAAAGCAAGCATCAAACCTGTGTCTCCCACACCACTGGCAGATTCTTTACCATCTGAGCCACCAGGGCAGCCTTAGTTACCTCAAGGGCCACTTCTAAAGCACAGGGTTATTGTGAGGCTAATATGAGATAATATAGAATTCTACAGGCACAAAAGATCTTACTATTATTATTATTAATGCACCCCAATAACAATCCTAAATTAGAGACTTGACCTGCCAACAGGTAACTCAATGATGACACACATTCTTAAAAGCACTTAACATAATCCTAAGGGCAATTTAACAATATTTACTTGTAAAAGTAAATATGACCACAAAAGTATTTGAGAAAGTAGTTTCTACTCAATAGCCATCACATTTAAAACAGATTTATTTATTTTTACTAATAATGACAGCATAGCTTCACATGCCTCATTTTATGATGAATACTTTCAATACTTTATACACTTTCCTGCTTTCAAACACATTTTTTCACCTGCAGCATTGGACTGGACATCTTTGCTATATCTTTTGCTGTTTTGGACGCCTATCTTCCAGGACAGTGTAATTTAGGGAGAGATAATGGACATTAATGATGCAAATAATAGGTAACTGCCAGAAGATGGAAATAGAACGTCCACCATAAATCTTTTCTGGAGCAAGTTATAAAATTAATATATATTGCTTTAAGTATGGGGAAAAACAGTTAACACCAGTATCTAAAATATATTAATAAATAATTTATATTTTTCCACTGAACAAAAATATAAGATCACTAATTCAAAAAACAAACTACAGCTGACCTGTGTACATTTTTATAATTTAGGAAGATAGGAACATTTTCTAAGTGCTTTAAAAAATTTTTTTCTGCCCAGTATGTAAGTAGCATAAGAAGAAAAATATTCAGTTTTCAAGTCGGTCTATATTTGGTTCAGGATACAGGATGCTTGGGACTGGTGCACGGGGATGATCCAGAGAGTTGATGTGGAGTGGGAGGTGGGGGGGGGGGTTCAAGATTGGGAACTCATGTACANGGAGCAAGTTATAAAATTAATATATATTGCTTTAAGTATGGGGAAAAACAGTTAACACCAGTATCTAAAATATATTAATAAATAATTTATATTTTTCCACTGAACAAAAATATAAGATCACTAATTCAAAAAACAAACTACAGCTGACCTGTGTACATTTTTATAATTTAGGAAGATAGGAACATTTTCTAAGTGCTTTAAAAAATTTTTTTCTGCCCAGTATGTAAGTAGCATAAGAAGAAAAATATTCAGTTTTCAAGTCGGTCTATATTTGGTTCAGGATACAGGATGCTTGGGACTGGTGCACGGGGATGATCCAGAGAGTTGATGTGGAGTGGGAGGTGGGGGGGGGGGGTTCAAGATTGGGAACTCATGTACACCTGAGATGAAAGAAAAAAAAAAAAGAGAGAAAAAAAAATAAAAGAAAATAAAAAAAACTTTTTGTCAAAGAATAACAAGAACAACAAAAAAATGGTTCATTGTAGACACACGAGTACAAAGTTCAATACTAAAAAAATATCAGTACATAGGTATATCATTTAACTTACTGATGCATTAAAAAGAAAAGGGTTAAAAAGATGTGGTTAAATCCACAAATCTATAAGTTATGTACAAAAACAAGGATGAACACAAATATAGTTCAGTTAGAGTGTGAGTGTTCTATACTGTTACAAGAGAAGTAAGACAGCTTGAGCTCACTCTATTGTGGATGTGAAACAGAGAGAGATGAAAGAGAGAGACTGCCAAAAAAACAGAGAGAAGGAAAAGAGAAAGAGAGGGAGAAGGGGAGAGAGAAGGAAGAAAAAAGAGAGGGGCGACAGAGAGGGAGAAGGAAGGGGCAGAATGATGAGACAGCAAGAGGAAGAGGGAGGGAGGGGAGGAGGCAGAGAGACATGTGTGCCAGAAATGTGCAAAGGATGTACAGAAAAGGGGACGATTTTAATTTTACTGTCTTTTAGCATTATTAAAATTCTGAATTATTTAAAAGTTTGTTTGAAAATAGGAAGAACAGATGAAGAAAATAAAACTATCAAGTCATCCTAACTTAAGCTTTATCTCTTAACAAATACTTCAAGAAATACATATACAGCAACTATGTTCTACTAACTGTAGCTAAACATTTTCTTATAAATGGTTCTAACACTGGTGCTATCAGCATCTGTGGAATGTATTATGGTTAGAAGACATGCTGATAGAGGAGGAAAAAAAAACCTAACTTATCTTCAGATCACAGCCCCTGGGGTTTCCGAAATAGTGGAGGGCAAGTCAAAGGTCTCATGTTTAACAAATCTCACAGTACACACACAAAACTATTTTCTGATCATCTCTACTTTGTATTATTACTTCTAATGAACAGATATACATTTAATACCTTTAAGGGTATTAAAGCTAAAACCAATTCTGTATAATATTACTGATGGCCATTTACTTTTAAAATACTATTTAGTAAACTCCTAGGATTTAATCACATTCTATATGATTATATATATGGAATATGCTGTACTGATCTTACTGATTTCATAACAACAAAATTTTGCATTCATCACTAATGATACACAAAAAGTTACAAGATAGATTTTTAAATTGAATATCCAAGATACGGTCAGTAGCAGGATGCCATTATGGACTTCTTTTGTAAAGCTATGTGAGTAAAAACTCAGTGTGTCTTAACTATAAAACTGTAGGAAACTGGAGTATTAACAACTCTTGGTCAGCAGATGATATTCAGCTACCAGTTCTCCTGTGCAGAGATAAGCCCGTCCTACAATATGAGATGTCGGGAGCCCCGGCTAAGTACCTACCCAATGGATTTTGCTGTGCCCTTCTGGTGGAAATGTCCAGATACTCTCCATTTTCTCCTCAAATGACCTATCTATTCCAGGCTTTTTCACTGACGCCTCTTTTCCTGATATATTTATATCTACTTATTCATTCATTCAACCAATATTTATTGATTTCTAACTAAATGCAAGGCATTGTTCGAAATGCTGAGGTTACCAACTGAACAAAACAGAAAGTCTCCACTTTCACAGAGCTCTAGCTATGGAGACATGAAATAAACAAACTAATGTATATATCATGTCAAATGGTGGCAAGCTTATATTTTAAAAAAAAAAAGGCAAGACAAAGGGATAGAAAATAATGGTGGTTGGGCAGTGTTATTTTAGAGAGAGAGTTCAGGCAAGTCCACTCTGAGGAGGTGACATTTGAGCAGAGATCTGAATGAAAAATAAATAAATAAATGGGAAAAGTGGTTGTGGCAGA
This sequence comes from Neotragus moschatus, assembly GCA_006410615.1. Taxonomy (NCBI): domain Eukaryota; kingdom Metazoa; phylum Chordata; class Mammalia; order Artiodactyla; family Bovidae; genus Neotragus; species Neotragus moschatus. Next base: position 25,434 of record SJYA01002327.1, read on the forward strand.
GAGAACATTACATGCAAAGCCACCAAAATAGGAGTAGGCTTGAGGGAAGGGAGGTGGTAGGTGGGGTTCAGGACGGGGAACACGTGTACACCCGTGGTGGATTCATGTTGATGTATGGCAAAATCAATACAATATTGTAAAGTAATTAGCCTCCAATTAAAATAAATAAATTTATGTTTTTTTAAAAAAGGAGTAGGCTTGGCATTTTTGAAGAGGAACCACAACAAAGGCAAGTGAGGCTACAGTAGGGTAAAAAGACATGATTCATCAGTGAAGCCAGTGAACAACACAGGGCTACGGGAAGAACCTGAATTCTGGTCTAAGCTAGATAAGGGATCACTGGATGGATATGAGCACAGGATGTGATCTGACTACTTATAAAACAAAAAGATTATTCTCGCTGTTGTATAGAGAAAATCCCACATGGGGAGCAAGTGAAGTGAGAATTTATAGCCACTTGCACGAGGGTCCTAGTGATGGACGTGGTGAACAGGTCAGGTTCTAGACACATTCTGCAGGTTGATTAGGTGAGTAATGAGGTGTGTGTGTGTCGGGGAAGAACAAAGATTCCAAGGTTTCTAAAGGGCTGAGCAAACTGGGTAAACAGTGCTATCTTTCACTGAGATAGCAAACGCGGGTATTAAACAGGACTTTTTCTTCAGGGTGGAGAGGAGAGTACAGTTTGATATTGGACATGTTCAGTTTAAAACATCTATAAACATACACATAGTTCAAAGGGAACTAGATACACAGCTCTAGAATTCAAGGGAGAGCTGAGAGGTGAGGTGTGATCACCCAGGGAGCAAATGTGGACACAAAAGAGATCTAAAGACAAGACAAAGGTACTCCAGTAATTTACGGTGTGAAAACAAGATAATCCAGTAAAGGAGACGGAGAAAAGAAGATAGTAAAGAGAAGGTAGGTGGCTCCTTCACCAAGCAGAGGAAATGTTACAAGGAAAATGAATCAATTAGTTGTGCCAATAATGCTGACAGATCAAGTACCATGAGAACTGAAAATCTGCATTTGATAAAATGTAAAGATTGCCGGGAGAATATCAATAACCTCAGAGATGCAGATGACACCACCCAAATGGCAGAAAGCAAGAGAAGAGAAGAACTAAAGAGCCTCTTGGTGACGGTGAAAGACAAGAGTGAAAAAGCTGGCTTAAAACTCAACATTCAAAAAACAAAGATCATGGCATCCAGTTCCATCACTTCAGGCAAAGAGATGGTGAAACAATGGAAACAGCAACAGACTTTATCTTCTTGGGCTCCAAAATCACAAGGCAGTGACTGCAACTGTGAAATTAAAACATGCTGGCTCCTTGAAACAAAAGTTATGACAAACCTAGACAGAGTATTAAAAATCAGACACATTACTTTGCTGACAAAGGTCGGTAAAGCTGAACAATAAAGAAGACAGAGCACCAAAGCATTGATGCCTTCAAACTGTGGTGTTGGAGAAGGCTCTGGAGAGTCCCTTGGACAGCAAGGATCAAGTCAGTCAATCCTAAAGGAAATGAACCCTCAATATTCATTGGAAGAACTGATAAAGCTGAAGCTTCAATACTTGGGTCACCTGATGCAAAGAGCTGACTCACTGGAAAAGAGTCTGATGCTGGGAAAGACTGAAGGTAGGAGGAAAAGGGGACGACAGAGGATGAGATGGTTGGATGGCATCACCGACTGAATGGACATAAGTTTCAGCAAACTCTGAGAGATGATGAAGGACAGGAAAGCCTGGACTGCTGTAGTCCAAGGGGTCACAAAGAGTCAGACACAACTGAGCAACTGAACAACAACAAGGCTGCGCATCAATGATTCTGACAAGACTGATGTTGGTAACATGGTGCAGAAGAAAGCTTGATTTGAGTGGGCCTGGAAGATGGCAGGAGCTAAGTGGAGACCAAGAGACAAGACAATTGTTTTGAGGAGTTCAAGGTAAGCATCACCTAATATTTCTTCTTCTCCTACAGGCCTGTGATACTATTCTGAACTGGATGATAGCATTCTGGTTATTCCAAAAACATATCTATGTGTCAAAAACTGAATTCACACATTTGATCTATGCACCAGCTTCAATATACATCATAGAATAATTATTTATCTAGGCACCCAGTCTAAAGAATCATCTCTATGCCTTCCCATCCCTTAACAGTCAACCAGGTGCCAAACCCTGGTGAATTACTTTTAATTCATTCCCTGAATTCATCTCCTTAACTCTTCAACAAGTTGAGGCTCTTATCGTCTTTAACTGTCATAGCCTTTAATATCTCTCCCCACCTCTAAGTTCTCATCTGTTTATCCCATTCCATGGATCTACTTTCCATACTGCTGCCAAAGCACTTTCTTTTTATAATAGAGCCAACTAGTGCAAAATCATAAGTGAATCTTCATAGGCTAAAGCAGGGTTTAGGAAAATATGGCCCAGGGGTCAAGAAACTGCAACCTGTTTAATAAATGAAATGTTACAGGAACAAAGTCTGTATACATATAGTCTCGCACTCCAGTGGTAGAGTTGAGTAGCTTGCCAGAGATCACATGGACTGACAATTGAAAAGTATCTTCATATTACTGAAGGCCTTCACATCAGACCACAATTGCCTTTCAGTGTTTTTCCCTTTCTGTGGTTCCTACATACTAGGAACATAAGACCAATCAGCAGACAAACAAGCATTCCCCAATGTGCTAAGTATTTTCTCTGAATTTTGTTTGTGTCATTTCCTTGCTCAGAATACTCTTTATCAAAGCATTAATTTAATAAATCTTTAATTTAGGGCCTACTATATTCCGGGCATGGTTTTAAGCACTAGAGATAACCCAATAAGCAGAGTCCAAGTTCCTGCTCTTGTGGAGCTGGTATTCCAGTAGGATAAGATATAAATAATAAACAGTAAGGACATGCATGTCAGACAGTGAGTGACTCAAGAAACGCAGCACCGAGAAATGAGTTAAGCTGCACGGGATGAGGGACATACTTTTAAACAAAGAGGACAGAGCAGGCTTTCCTAAGAAGGTGATACCTGAGCAAAGACTTGAAATGGCTGAAGAAATTCATCCATAAGGGTATCTGCAGGGGGTTTTCAGGTGAAACAAAAAGCAAGTGCTCTGAGGTGGAGTTTGTGAGGAATAGCTAGGAGGGCCTATTTGGCTAAAATAGAGCGGACAAGGGGGGACATGGTACGAAGTGGTCAAGGTGTAACAGGACTTTGGAGGGGAGGGGTAGCCACTGTAGTGTCTTACACGGTAAGGACTTTAGCTTTTACTCACAAGCAGGAAACCATTTACTAAGAAGGCCAAGGCTGAGAAGAGCAGGTTTCAGGGAATGAAGATCAGGAATTTGGTTCTGAATGTGTTATACATGAGAGGGAGGTGCCGAGGAGCATGTCAGGTATCAGGAGAAAGGTACGTATGAGAGATATCAATCTGGGAGATAGAAGACTCTCTCACAACCTTTAAGATACAACTTGAATACCACTTACCCTATGAAGTCGTCATCACAGCCCACTTCTGGGAAGAATTAATTCCATTTTGTTTATATCTTATTAGAGTACTTATAACTCTCTAGCTTGTATTAAAACATAGCTTTATGTATATCTGTTGTTCTCACCTGGAGATATGTGACATAAAGAGCCATTTATTTTATCCTTTTAATCCTAAAAGCTCTGTACTATCATACATATTTTTATATGATGAAATTATCAATAAATACTGGCTTACCTAAATGTGTTTGGGGGGAGCTGAACTCATCTGTCATGGGAAGTTTTCTGACTTAAGGTAGGGAGCTAGTCGTTAGGGAACTACTCCCAAACTAAATTCTCTACGTACATGTCCGAGTCAGACTTAATTTCTCTCTCATCTCAGGAGACAAAATCAGTCACCAAATCCTAACAGTTCTCACCTTTTAAATACGTCTCAAATCCACCCACATGTCTCTAGTAACAGGGCCGTGACTTGAGTTAAGGCTCCACGGCCTCTCACCCCATGACTTTAACAGCTCACTTACTGCTTCCGCTCCTGCTCACGGTGTACTACATGCTCAAACGCCCACCACAGTGATCACCCAAACCTCCACAGCCCTTCTGCTTGAGGCTTTCCAGCATTCCCCTGCTACCCGGGATGAAGTCCAACCTCTTTACCGCAGCTTATGAGGCCCTCCCCACAGCCGTGGACTTCCTCTTTCCTCTCCCTTCTCCTCACTTCCGACCTCATCTCCAGGAAGCCCGGAGCCTTCATCACACTGAACTGCTGGAATGCTTATTGTCAGCCCTCCCTTTAGTGCAAAAGCTTCCTGAAGGCAGCTCTGTCTCATCTGGTGCTGCATCACAACCGGGGCATAAACTTCAAAATAAAAACTTGAAACATAAATGCTGTCTTAGGATTCCACCAGACTTCCATTCTACTATTAACTCTTAGCACAGGTTATTTTAAGATATATTTTGGTACTAAATTCTGAGCTTCTAGAAAAGTGTCACCAATAATCTCCATTTAATCTCCTGTTCCCACTCTGAAACAATGAACCTAAGTGACATTTATGACTTCTTCCACTTTCCAGCCCTGATTTGTCAATCATTTCTATAGGAGAGAAGAAAAAGATTTCAAACTGCAGCAAGTCAGATGGTATTTAATCATTACATTAAATCTATTGACACTAAAAGTGCCTGAAATGAGTATGCTGCCTGGAGAGAGGGAGGGAAATCAGTGGCAATCAACTACCTAGAAAAGCTTAGCTTTCTGCCTAAATGTTTAGATGCCACTGCCTTATGAAATTCATGCAAGCCTTACGAGTCTTAGTTGCTCCACAAAATCTGGTCATAATGGTTCAGACTCAAGACAGTAATCTATTTTGCACCTCAGTTTCTAAACTTAAGTGTTTTTTTAAGACTTGAAACAAAAGCTCTTGCTGGGAGATTTTACATTCTTATTTATGCCAGAGATGATTTTCCAAACCAATTTTAGCACTTTCTATTTGAGCCCTCAAGACTAGCTACTAATGCTACTACCTGTCAGTTCATATTTAGATGGAGTACACCATCAGAAACATCATTGCCCAAAAACGATGAAGGAAATCTTCCTTCTACATGCAGAAAGCCATCTCTCAGTGTGATGCTGAAACAGTGCCCTAAGTTTGCACTGCCCAATGGAGAAGCCACTAACTATAGTGGCCATTACACACTTGAAATATGGTTAGTCCAAGGACAGACCTGTTGTGAATATAAAACACACACCAGATCTCAAAGAAGACATAGTATATAAAAAAGAATGCAAAATATCTAATTAATAATTTTATACTGGTTATATGTTGAAATAAAAATATTTTGGGTGTATCATGTTGAATATACTCTTAAAATCAATTTCACATGGTCCTGTTGACTTTTTAACATGTGACTACAAGAAAATCTAAAATTATATATATGATCATAATTATCACTGACGTTACATTACTATTGGACAGTGTGGTAAGCCTAGAGAACTGATCAAGACTTCCAAACTTTTTATCCAAATGGAATAAAAAGTATTACTGAGGGTCAGACCAATGATGCATAGAAATACAAAAGATATCCCCAATTTTAAAATGGTAAAACATGCTAAAAGTGAAAGACTGCATTGGTAAAATCTAATTATGTCTCTTTCTTCTCTGAAATAAAAAGGAGTATTTGAATCTTTGCTTCTTAGGAGTAGCCTTTATTTTTCAGTAAAACTACTTCAGAGTCCTTTGGACTGCAAGGAGATCCAACCAGTCCATTCTAAAGGAGATCAGCCCTGGGTGGTCTTTGGAAGGTATAATGCTAAAGTACTGAAACTCCAGTACTTTGGCCACCTCATGTGAAGAGTTAACTCACTGGAAAAGACTCTGATGCTGGGAGGGATTGGGGGCAGGAGGAGAAAGGGACGAAAGAAGATGAGATGGCTGGATGGCATCACCGACTAGATGAGTCTGAGTGAGTCTGAGTCTGAGTGAACATGAGTCTGAGTGAACTCTGGGAGTTTGTGATGGCCAGGGAGGCCTGGCGTGCTGCGATTCATGGGGTCGCAAAGAGTCGGACACGACTGAGTGACTGAACTGAACTGAACCATACATTGTATACTTTACAAAGTATTACATTTGGAAGTATACTAAGTTGTAAGGTCCAAATTACCTGGTTATCAACATACAAAATGGAGTAATTTATCAATGTCCTATATACCTCACAGATATTTTATGATTTAAAAAAAGAAAAAAAAAAAAAAGGAAAATATATGGTTAGAAGAGCAAGTTTCACCCTTGGGTTTCACCCAACGCAGTCCTGAAGAAAATTCCTGTGCATCTGAACATAAGGAGATGGTAGTTAAAAATAAAACAGTATTTCTAACCAGGCTCCCATCAACTTGACACTTGGAATTTTTCATTCTACTTTTTAAAAAACTTTTTCCAGGATTCCCCTGGTAGTCCAGTGGTTAAGACTTTGCCTCCCAAAGCAGGCGGTGTGGGTTTAACTCCCTGGTTGGGGAGTTAAGATCCCACATGCTCTAAGGCTAAAAAATACAATATAAAACAGAAGCAATATGATAACAAATTTAGCAAATACTTGAAAAAATAAATGGTACACATTAAAAAAAAAAACAAAAAAACACACAACTTTTCCCTTAACCTTGTACTCTATTTCTTCATTTAGATGTCCCATATAACTAGGCTAGGAAGCTAAAAGTCAAGTAGCACAATAGCAAGAACTGAAATTCTAGTTTTCTCATAATTGGCGCTGTTTTTATCAAAGTCTGCTGGGACAGTCAAACAGAAGCAAAATGGATTTGCCTCATTATTTGTGAAGAAACAAGAGTAAGGAGAAAAATAAGGAAAGAGACGGGTAAGGTTCATATGGTTTAGGGGGGACTTGTTTTTTAATGCTATAGCTGTTTTGTGTGGATTTATTTTTTATTACAAGTGAGGTATTTTAAAGAAAATCTTTGGAAAAGTGGAACCAGACATGCACTAATTAAAGAAACATCAGAGAAAAAGGCCAAGATTTAGCAAAAGGAGACAATGAAACTACAAATATCAATCACGTATCTCCTTTCCAAAAAAGCATTAAGTAGGAATGTCTACTACAGAGAGGGAGAAATTTGAAAATATCCACTACCTCTGTTATTGAGTAGAATTAAAATTTATGATTCCATTCTTGTTTACATTTCTATTACCAAACTTAAGTATGAGGTTATAATTTGGTCATGAGATGTTAAAAAAAAAAGAGGGAATTTAGAAAAATTTTTCGTTAAGTCTTCAGCTTGATAACAGAAAGTCAGTCTTATCAATGTTTTCATATGTCTGTATCCCTTATTATGTCTTGAAGAGCTCAGTAATGACACAGCTTTGAGATTAGAAGTAGAAACAATTGTTAAATATGTTAACTATTCTGATTAACTGCTATCTAATTATCCATCGATAATTATCTAGTTATCCATTAATGATTCTTGAGGAATATGATACATAATTTAAAGAGTATTTCAGAGTACATTATTTGTGATATCAAAAACTTCTATAGATGTTCCAATATAAAAGATCATTTCTGCATATGATGAATCTCCTTTAATAAAATACCTTGGATATAAATAAATGTTATATTCTATGGTAAGATACAGTATGTGAACACATTTTTATAGACTGTAATGTAACACACCTAAAAGTAAGATGAAATTATCTCTTTAATGAAATTTTTAAAAGTACTCTATAATAACATAAACATAAGTAATGCAACTTTTTTTCTTTAAACCCAGATATTTCTCATATTACTTATCATATAATTATTTATATAAAAGTCACAGTTCTGTACGACACCATAAGGACCTTCACAACTATAGACAAATCTCATTTTACTCAACTGCATCTATACACAGCATCTTTCAGAAAGAACACTGTCACGAAAATAAAATACAGTACTTCTGAGAAGCAAAAATAGGTGTTATATTAGCAACTGTGCTGAGTTTTTGATCTTTTTATAGTACTGAACATACATATAGATAGAGGAACTCATTTCCTGTATATAACAATTAAATGCAATTCTATACCAAGCAGAGTCAGGTATGCATTTAGAACCAGCAGCAGGTAAAATATAATTAACTTAAGAACAGAGACAGGAAATTGCTAAAGTCAAATGAAATATGTTAAGAGTCTGAGATCTTTCTCACAGTATTTTTCTGACTGTATTAATTTTATTCATTGATTTTGGAATTCCACTGAGCATGCTGCCTTACATACCTACTACTATATTCTTCCTTTAAAAAAGATTCCAAGAAGGAAGGAAAACAACTGTTCCACAATTAGAGAGAAAAAGGAGACATTCAGACAGACAAAAACAGACAGGAGGTAGAGAGAGAGAAATCGTTTACAGTAGTTCTGGACCATTTAACTAAGGTCTCATCCTTTGAGGCTCATCTTTAGTAAATAAGGCTGTACTGCAAGAGAGAAATTCATTCAGCAAGAAACACACTAGAAATAACAACTGTAAAATGAAACATTTTTGTACCTTAATATCCGACGTATCACGTTGACTGTTTCGCCAAGCTCTGGAAATTGAGGAAAATGTTCGATCTGCATGATCAAATTTCCCTCCTTGTAAATTTAGGAAATAAGTTGTGAAGGGTTCCTAAAATAATAAGCAATTTAAAAACTCCATATGCATATGTTTTCTCATGTATAAAAATGTGGTTTTATAAATGTTTATATTTAAATGTTACGATAAATAGACATTAGCTAGAATTATGTCCTGGGCATAGACTGAGAATTATACCTAAACTATTACATTAAGGTTCTCAAATTGTTTCAGAAGAAGTATTTCCAAAATTTGGTATTTTCAATATTTTTCAGACTCCTTTCCATTCCAAGAACAATTTGTTAATAACATTCAGACATAAACCAGGACTGCATTTTTCTTCAAAGTACAAAGAAATAGTCCAATATATAATTTTCCTATTGTTATGGCTCAATATTTAATTTATGATTAAGAAAAGAAAAATGTTTGGAAGATTTAAAAGCCTCCTCATAGTTAAAGAACACTTAAACACATATTAGTGGATAATTGCTCGAAATTAGCTAAGCACTATAAATTACCTCTAGGATTTATGTCTGCCTGTACCCTTCTAACAAGCTTAAATTAATGATGTGCTGCTAATGCTTTCCCAAAGAAATTACATTCTTGTAGATGAATCACCTTCCAATTTTACAGAAACACTTCTGGCTTAACCAATATGTTATCAATACACAGCAGGTCTTGGTGTAACTTACAAACATACTCCACTTGGGGCAACTGAAGTTTTCAAGATATATGAATATATGTCTGTGTTAAGAGAATCTTAGTTTTTAATTTAATAGACTACATTTGAAAATAACATATACTGCAATTCAGTCTGGTAAGTTATCAACGATTTGAAGAGGCAAATTTAAGGGAAAAATTCATGCAATTCCAGGTGATACATTTTTATGGCCATTCTACAGTAACATGTTGTACAATACAGACCAAATGGGATACAAGGATATTTATATAATTAGAGCTTCAATCACTGAAAAAAATTTCACCCTTCAAAAACGATGCTGATGATTTTCAATCAATGCATATTCTCCACCACATTGAACTTACTTATCCATGGTTTATTATTCAAATCGAACTTACTATTCTTAGCAGCCATGCAAGAACAAAACTTGCCGTTGAGTAATGAGTACCATAGTGGAACTTCGGAACTTGATCATCTTCCCAGGACTCATAACGCTCTGCAAAGAATGCTGCTCTTTTTGGATTCAAAGCTCCTATTGGCTGCCAATAGGGAGGAGAAAAAAAAAAAGCAAAATGCATAAATGTAATTGTCATTTATTTCTTTATCTTTTCAAATATTATTCGATTAGCAAGTGTGAAAGTGAATTAAAAATAGAAACCATTTAAAGCAGTGTTACAGTCACAGAGTGGATGGAAACATAAATTTAACTTTTGGTGCACATTAAATATATATATATAAGTGAAGGGAGAAACCGGTCATTTCTCAGTAAGTTGGTTCATTTGAATAAAAGTCTTTAATCAGCCCAGAACAAGCATTTTCATGAAGATAATTAACATGAAGTGAGTATTAGCTATATGATACTTTGGAAAGCACCTCTAAAATCCTACTTAATTCATCAGAAGCAACAACCAGAAACAGAATCCTGATGCTAGGGGATTAACATATCACAGATGCTGAGAAGATGGAACAAAATTTGAGGAGGTAGGGGGTGAGGAGAAGTGCAAGAAAGGGACTGCATGAAAAAGAGATTAAATGAAAATCTAGGATTTTCTACTAAAACCAGAATTCAGAAGATAAAAACATGTCTGTATGAAAATTTTTTTTTTTAAATATGTAATACAAATAGAATATCAGACAGAATATGAGCTTGTACTGGAAAACAATACATTACAGCCAAGGTCCCCAAAGAAGTATGGCCAAGTGATGAGTCTGCGCTTACTGGAGTAATAATGATACCCAGTAAGAAGGTTGTTTCGGAAAATAAAATGAGGGACAAACCATGCCTGGCAATATTCAATGAATGTTATTTTTAAGGTAATCTTTTAGCACTGGGGTAAAGTCTGAATAAAACAATAGCCTATAAGCTCTCAGACTCAAGAGCTTAAGAAGTGTTAGCTGACTGTGGCTTTGTAGTAGAGCCTGAAGTCTGGCAGGTTGATTCCTCCAGTTCCATTCTTCTTTCTCAAGATGGCTTTGGCTATTCGAGGTTTTTTGTATTNATTTATTATTCCTCACAGTCAATGGGGCACCAGGGAACTTCTGCTGATCTGGGCCACAGCTGGCTGCTCTTGGCTGTGCCTGTGCCTGACTCTGTGGTCAGCTGAGGGCTATCTGGTGTGGGCTGGCCTCAGCTCGCACAGCTCAGCCATCCTCCACATGTCAGTCTTGACCCTGCAGCTAGTTAACCAGGGCATGTTCTCAAGGAGGTCAAATGAAAGCAAAAGCAGAAATATGCAGGTGCTTTTTCAAACTTCTATTTTGTGTTTAGTTTACTAACCAACTCTTTTTTCTCCTCTTACTGGCCTCCTGTTTCTTTTTTACTTAAATTGTGGTAAAATATTCATAACATGAAATTTATCATTTTAACCACTTTTAAGTGGCATTAAGTATACTCAGGCTGTCAGGCAACTATCACCACCTTCCATCTCCAGAACTTGTTTCATTTTACAAAACTGAGACTCTACACTCATTAAAGAAGTCTCCATTCCTCACAACACACTCAGGCCTTGGCAACCAGCATTCTACTTTCTATCTCTATGAGTCTGGCACTTCTAATGCCTTCGTATGAGTGAAATCATACAACAGTTGTCCTTTTGTGAATGTCTTGTTTCACTTAGCATAATGTCTTCAAGGTTCATCCACACTGCAGCATGTGTCAGAGGTCCCTCCCTGGTAAAGGCTGTACGATATTCCACTGTATATGTGTACCACCTTCTCTTTATCCACTTAGCCATCAATGGATACTTGGACTGCTTCCATCTTTTGGTTACTGTAAGTAATACTTCCTAAAATATGAAAATGGGTACACAAATACATCTTCAAGTCTCAGCTTTTCTCTCCGGTACTGGAATAGCTGGGGTCTTCCCTGTGGCTCAGGGATAAAGAATCTGCCTGCCAATGCAGGACATGCGGGTTCCATCCTTGATCTGGGAGGACCCCACATGCTACAGAGCAACTAAGGCCCTGCGATAAACTACTGACCCTGTGCTCTAGAGCCTAGGTGCCACAACTACTGAAGCCCATGCTTCGCAACAAGAGAAGCGACTGCGTGTGAAAAACCTGCACACCGCACCTAGAGGGAAGCCACTGCTCATTGCAACTGCAGAAAAGTCCGCGCAGCAACAAAGACCCGGCACAGTCAAATATAAATGAAATTATATTTAAAAAGCGGACTAACTGGATCTTAAGGTAATTTCTTTTTTTTTTTTTTTTTAATTTTGAAGGAACTGCCATACTTTTTTCCACATCAGATTTACAAGTTTACATTCCCACCAGCAGTACACATGGATTCCAATTTCTCCAAATCTTTACCAATACTTGTTATGTTAGGTTTATTTATTATTTAATTAAGCCACACTACTGGGTGTGAAGTGGTGTCTCATTGTGGTTTTGATAAACATTTTCTAAACATCAAGTAGTATTTGAACACCTTTTAATCTGCTCATTGGCTATCAGTGTAACTTCTTTGAAGAACTGCTGAGTAAAATTTCTCACCAATTTTTGAATCAGATTGTTTCGGTTTTGTTCTATAATCTACAAACTAATCCCAGATCAGGCTTTCTTTTAAAAATGAAAACTCACTTCTAAAAGTGAAAAAGGAGATATACAAACTTCTACGATTTCTTACCACAATCACAGAAACTTACCACAATCACAGAAAACTAGCCAATCTGATCACATGGACTACGGTCTTGTCCAACTCATGAAACTAAGCCATTATATGTGGGGGCCACCAAAGACGGATGGGTCATGGTGGAGAGGTCTACCAAAATGTGGTCCACTGGGGAAGGAAATGGCAAACCACTTCAGTATTCTTGACTTGAGAACCCAATGAACAGTATGAAAAGGCAAAATGATAGGATACTGAAAGAGGAACTCCCCAGGTCGGTAGATGCCCAATATGCTACTGGAGATCAGTGAAGAAATAACTCCAGAAAGAATGAAGGGATGGAGCCAAAGCAAAAACACCACCCAGTTGTGGATGTGACTGGTAACAGAAGCAACAAGGTACGATGCTGTAAAGAGTAATATTGCACAGGAACCTGGAACAGGAACAGGTCCATGAATCAAGGCAAATTGGAAGTGGTCAAAAAAGAGATGGCAAGAGTGAATGTCAACATTCTAGGAATCAGCAAACTAAAATGGACTGGAATGGGTGAACTGAACTCAGATGACCATTATATCTACTTCTGCGGACAGGAATCCTTTATAAGAAATGGAGTAGCCATCATGGTCAACAAAAGAGTTCAAAATGCAGCACTTGGATGCAGTCTCAAAAATGACAGAATGATCTCTGTTTCCAAGGCAACCATTCAATATCACGGTAATCCAAGTCTATGCCCCAACCAGTAATGCTGAAGAAGCTGAAGCTGCATGGTTCTATGAAGACCTACAAGATCTTCTAGAATTGACACCCAAAAAAGATGTCCTGTTCATTAAAGGGGACTGGAATGCAAAAGTAGGAAGTCAGGAAACACCTGGGGTAATAGGCACATTTGGCCTTAGAGTACAGAATGAAGTAAGGCAAAGGCTAATGGAGCTTTGCCAAGAGAATGCCCTGGTCATAGCAAACACTCTTCCAACAACACAAGAGAAGACTCTACACATGGACATCACCAGATGGTCAACACCGAAATCAGATGGATTATATTCTTTGCAGCCAAAGATGGAGAAGCTTTATACAGTCAGCAAAAACAAGACCAGGAGCTGACTGTGGCTCATATCATGAGCTCCTGATAGCCGAATTCAGACTTTGTAGGGAAAACCACTAGACCATTCATGTATGACCTAAACCAAATCCCTTATGATTATACAATGGAAGTGAAAATTAGATTAAAGGGACAATATCTGATAGACAGAGTGCCTGATGAACTATGGATGGAGGTTCATGATTGTACAGGAGACAGGGATCAAGACCATCCCCAAGAAAAAGAAAAGCAAAAAAGAAAAATGGCTGTCTGAGGAGGACTTACAAATAGCTGTGAAAAGAAAAGAAGCAAAAAGCAAAGGAGAAATGGAAAGATATAAGCATCTGAATGCAGAGTTCCAAAGAGTAGCAAGGAGAGATAAGAAAGCCTTCCTGAGTGATCCATGCAAAGAAACAGAGGAAAACAATACAATGGGGAAGACTAGAGATCTCTTCAAGAAAACTGGAGATACCAAGGGAACATTTCATGCAAAGATGGGCTCAATAAAGGACAGAAACTGTATGGATCTAATAGAAGCAGAGGCCTGGCGTGCTGCGATTCATGGTGTCGCAAAGATTCGGACACGACTGAGCAACTGAACTGAATAGAAGCAGAAGATATTAAGAAGAGGTGGCAAGAAGAATTTTGACTACTGTTTTGGGCACTGAAGAACTGATGCTTTTGAACTGTGGTGTTGGAGAAGACTGTTGAGAGTCCCTTGGACTACAAGGAGATCCAACCAGTGCATCCTAAAGGAGATCAGTCCTGGGTGTTCATTGGAAGGACTGATGCTGAAGCTGAAACTCCAATATTTTGGCCACCTGATGTGAAGAGTTGACTCACTTGAAAAAACTCTGATGCTGGGAAAGATTGAGGGTAGGAGGAGAAGAGGATTACAGGGAAGTCTGGTGTGCTGCAGTTCATGGGGTCGCAAAGAGTCAGACACAACTGAGCGACTGAACTGAACTGAACAATTTCTTAGTTCCAAGTACTATACCTACATACTAAGTTCATTTGAAAAGATACTGATGCTTGGAAAGATTGAGGGCAGGAGTAGAAAGGGATGACAGAGGATGAGATGGTTAGATGGTATCACCGACTCGATGGACATGGGTTTGGATAGACCCCGGGAGTTAGTGATGGACAGGGAGGCCTGGCATGCTGCAGTTCATGGGGTTGCAAAGAGTTGGACATGACTGAGTGACTGAACTGAACTGAAGTACTATACCAGGCACCAAAAATATAGAAATTAAAAAACTAAATCTTTCTATTAAACAATTTCCCTTAATAGGAAACACAGAGAAGAAAATGTAAAATTATAATAAATTATGTAATGCATTAGAAAAGAAAAATATACCGAGTACTGTACAAGTACAAAATTTTTGATGATGGGAACAGCAACAGNACTATACCAGGCACCAAAAATATAGAAATTAAAAAACTAAATCTTTCTATTAAACAATTTCCCTTAATAGGAAACACAGAGAAGAAAATGTAAAATTATAATAAATTATGTAATGCATTAGAAAAGAAAAATATACCGAGTACTGTACAAGTACAAAATTTTTGATGATGGGAACAGCAACAGCAAAGGCACAAAAGGTGAAAGAGAACATGACGCAATATAGGATCAGATGACGACAGCAAAGATACGGGGCAGAGGCAGAAGAGGTGCTGATTAAACAGGCACAGGCTAGGACCTAAACACCACTGTTTGTCATGAAGAAAATGTTGACCCTTGTGCTGACACCTCTGGTGACTACTTCAACTAGACTGTGGAGAAGCAGACTGTACCCTGTGCATACAGATGAAGTTACTCCTGGACATTCCTAATGTTACGAAGCCAGAACAAGAGGGTACACCTGAGACAGGCAAAGAACCGACATCAAAAAGGGGAAATCCTTGGATTCTGCGTGGAGGACACTGGATATGGTGAGTAAATTAGAGTCTATCTTGTGGTAGTCTGCAGAGAGCAGGCAGTGATCCTCAGGCTGAGACTATAAATTGCGTGCAGCCTGTACTTCTGATGTAATTGGGTTATCAGTAAAGCTTTACTTAAATACTTCACTAAAGCCTAAAAGGGATTTGAAAGAGTTAAGGGACGGGATTATGTACAATCATAGAAAGAAGAAGTCTCATGTTCTGAGAACTCCAGAGTGACCTAGAAGGATAACGGAGCAACAGGGGCTCAGGGAACAGGCAGGGGAAAGGTAGCAAAGAACTTCCAGGGTAGATTTGTAGAATATATAAACATTCTTCAGGTACTGGTAGAAATTTCTAAGAGTTTTAGGAAAAAAGACTGGACTTTCTGACTGTCTGAACAGATGGGAGCAGGGGTATAGTGTTCGTTTTACATTAAAGGGATATTTTTGCTTCTAAATTTTTGATGCTCCTAAATTTAATTGGAGGAATCAGTTTCAACTCATGAAGTTATTTCATCTTAGTTTTTCTTTCCTAGTCTTTCTGAAGGGACTAGAAACAAAGACAAATCCAGCAGCAACCCTGGAATGGGAAATGGCAACCCACTCCAGTACTCTTGCCTGCAAAATCCCATGGTCAGAGGAGCCTGACAGGCTACAGTTGCAGAGTCGAACACAGACTGCGTGATGAGCACGCACCTGTAGCAACAAGGACAAGGAACCAAACTGTATATTTCACATACATTTCCATGTAAAGGGACTCCCACTAGGGTGCCTTAAAGAAATAAATGGTACTAAATACTAGAACTGGGCCAGAAAATGTGAGGGTTAAGACTAAAGCACCTTGTTATATCAGAGAGCATGGAAGTTTTCAGACTACTAAGATTATATCAAAACAATGCAGGAACAACCTGAAGAAACTCCCCGTGATCAAAGCAGGAACAAGTGATCATCAATGAAAATACTAAGTGCAGCGGGTTGAAACATCAAAAACACTTCAGTTTTGTGTACAAATTCATAAAGATAAATATTTTTTAATTAGGTTTCATTGGAGGGTGTTGGGAACCAATTCATTGTTTTAAAAAATGGTATATAAAAAGAAACACTTATCCTGCCTTTCCAATGTTATGTGCAATTGAAAAACTTAATAACAGATGAAGGGATGTCATCTCTTTAGAAAATGGTTCCAAATAATACATGAAATAAAAGTGATAGAATTTAAATACCATGATTTTGCAATGCCTACTGAACTAAGGAGTTCTGGCATTAAATATGACAAAAGAAAAATAATTAGAGGGGCTTTCCTGCTGGGAGCCAGCACGAGGAGTCCTGCCCGTGGCAAAGGTCATGAGGTTAAGGGGCCCAAGAGGCAAAGGCGAGTCAGGCCTTAAGGGAGCCTCGCTGGATCTGCTTGTGCATCTGCCCCCAAATGAGAGTCTGCCTGCCTTACTGTGTTATGTTTTCCACCTACTCTTCTGACATTAACAGGGGGCTGTCCCCCTACTACCTTTTTTCTGGAAAAAAGAAATTTAGAGCTTTTAGACAATAAGTCTCCTGGGCATAATAAGAGTGTTTCAATCCAAAAACCCCTCTTATGGCTTTCTAGCCTGCCTGNATAATAAATTATGTAATGCATTAGAAAAGAAAAATATACCGAGTACTGTACAAGTACAAAATTTTTGATGATGGGAACAGCAACAGCAAAGGCACAAAAGGTGAAAGAGAACATGACGCAATATAGGATCAGATGACGACAGCAAAGATACGGGGCAGAGGCAGAAGAGGTGCTGATTAAACAGGCACAGGCTAGGACCTAAACACCACTGTTTGTCATGAAGAAAATGTTGACCCTTGTGCTGACACCTCTGGTGACTACTTCAACTAGACTGTGGAGAAGCAGACTGTACCCTGTGCATACAGATGAAGTTACTCCTGGACATTCCTAATGTTACGAAGCCAGAACAAGAGGGTACACCTGAGACAGGCAAAGAACCGACATCAAAAAGGGGAAATCCTTGGATTCTGCGTGGAGGACACTGGATATGGTGAGTAAATTAGAGTCTATCTTGTGGTAGTCTGCAGAGAGCAGGCAGTGATCCTCAGGCTGAGACTATAAATTGCGTGCAGCCTGTACTTCTGATGTAATTGGGTTATCAGTAAAGCTTTACTTAAATACTTCACTAAAGCCTAAAAGGGATTTGAAAGAGTTAAGGGACGGGATTATGTACAATCATAGAAAGAAGAAGTCTCATGTTCTGAGAACTCCAGAGTGACCTAGAAGGATAACGGAGCAACAGGGGCTCAGGGAACAGGCAGGGGAAAGGTAGCAAAGAACTTCCAGGGTAGATTTGTAGAATATATAAACATTCTTCAGGTACTGGTAGAAATTTCTAAGAGTTTTAGGAAAAAAGACTGGACTTTCTGACTGTCTGAACAGATGGGAGCAGGGGTATAGTGTTCGTTTTACATTAAAGGGATATTTTTGCTTCTAAATTTTTGATGCTCCTAAATTTAATTGGAGGAATCAGTTTCAACTCATGAAGTTATTTCATCTTAGTTTTTCTTTCCTAGTCTTTCTGAAGGGACTAGAAACAAAGACAAATCCAGCAGCAACCCTGGAATGGGAAATGGCAACCCACTCCAGTACTCTTGCCTGCAAAATCCCATGGTCAGAGGAGCCTGACAGGCTACAGTTGCAGAGTCGAACACAGACTGCGT
Organism: Neotragus moschatus; assembly: GCA_006410615.1. NCBI lineage: Eukaryota > Metazoa > Chordata > Mammalia > Artiodactyla > Bovidae > Neotragus > Neotragus moschatus. Next base: position 43,506 of record SJYA01002327.1, read on the forward strand.
GATGAGCACGCACCTGTAGCAACAAGGACAAGGAACCAAACTGTATATTTCACATACATTTCCATGTAAAGGGACTCCCACTAGGGTGCCTTAAAGAAATAAATGGTACTAAATACTAGAACTGGGCCAGAAAATGTGAGGGTTAAGACTAAAGCACCTTGTTATATCAGAGAGCATGGAAGTTTTCAGACTACTAAGATTATATCAAAACAATGCAGGAACAACCTGAAGAAACTCCCCGTGATCAAAGCAGGAACAAGTGATCATCAATGAAAATACTAAGTGCAGCGGGTTGAAACATCAAAAACACTTCAGTTTTGTGTACAAATTCATAAAGATAAATATTTTTTAATTAGGTTTCATTGGAGGGTGTTGGGAACCAATTCATTGTTTTAAAAAATGGTATATAAAAAGAAACACTTATCCTGCCTTTCCAATGTTATGTGCAATTGAAAAACTTAATAACAGATGAAGGGATGTCATCTCTTTAGAAAATGGTTCCAAATAATACATGAAATAAAAGTGATAGAATTTAAATACCATGATTTTGCAATGCCTACTGAACTAAGGAGTTCTGGCATTAAATATGACAAAAGAAAAATAATTAGAGGGGCTTTCCTGCTGGGAGCCAGCACGAGGAGTCCTGCCCGTGGCAAAGGTCATGAGGTTAAGGGGCCCAAGAGGCAAAGGCGAGTCAGGCCTTAAGGGAGCCTCGCTGGATCTGCTTGTGCATCTGCCCCCAAATGAGAGTCTGCCTGCCTTACTGTGTTATGTTTTCCACCTACTCTTCTGACATTAACAGGGGGCTGTCCCCCTACTACCTTTTTTCTGGAAAAAAGAAATTTAGAGCTTTTAGACAATAAGTCTCCTGGGCATAATAAGAGTGTTTCAATCCAAAAACCCCTCTTATGGCTTTCTAGCCTGCCTGCAGGACTCCTACAGCTGTGCATGTGATTGTGGCCCTCCGACCGCGAGAGGCAGAGGAAGCTTAAAACATCCTAGGAATGTAGGGGCTTCCGAGGAGTCAAAATCATTAGAATAGGACTGATTAAGGGTTTCATTTGTTGAGCCAATACTTGCTGCCAAGTTTTCATATCTTTTATTCATAGATATAGTTGGTATATAGAAAAAACATGCTGCGATTCATGGGGTCGCAAAGAGTCGGACACGATTGAGCGACTGAACTGAACTGAACTGAGCCCTGGTATTAGCAACATCAGATCTTTGAGTTAAGTACTTTCTTTGTTATAACCCACTGCACCTTTGTTCTACAGGAATGTAACTTTATTTAGTACTTTGAGGGTGATGCAGATTAAGAAAAAACACTTCAAGGGAAAAAGAGTTTTCTGGTTGGTAGATATTTATCTAGGAAAAGAGCCATAAAAATGTTAACAGGCCTCTTGGCCGGAAGATAATGTAAACCACCTGAGACCTTTTGTATACGGGAAGGTATGCAAAAAGAAAGCTTGGTCTCAGTAAGGGTCAGGACTACTGCCCCTGCATAACTGCATATTCCATTATTTCTTTATGTACAGCTTGGGGTATATAAGCTGCTTTTAAAAATAAAGTTGTGGGTCTGGCACCGATGCTTGGCTCCCCCATGTCATTCTTTTCTCCCTTTTCTGGCTGAATTCCCATCTGGAGCGTGGAGGCTCACCCTGTCTACTTATTTGCCCTGGCTTCTAAGACCCATGCAAGAGGGAGCCCAAGGTGGGGCACCCTCCGCTATTCAAGTGGGCGCTGGTAGCCTATGTAGATGGTGCAAGTTCCTTGTCCTGGAATTTTATTGGTTTTCCACGTAAACCAAGTTATTCAGCCTCTTTTCTCCACTAATTTTCCTACTACACTATTCTTCCCTAATCTCTCTTTATATTTCTAAATAAATAAATTTTTCCTCGCTGACTCCGTCCCTGCTTCGAATTACTCTGGATCCACCGGAGGTGGACCTTGGCACTTTCCTGCTGGCTCAGTGATGAAGAATCTGCCTGCTGATGCAGGAGACATAGGTTTGACCCCTGGTTAAGGAAGATATCACATGCTGTGGGGCAACTAAGCCCAAGCACCAAAACTATTCTCCCCGTGCTCCAGAGCCTGGGAGCCACAACTACCCAGGCCATGTGCTTCAACTACTGAGGCCCTTGTGCCCTAGAGCCCATGCTGCACTAGAGATGTCACTGCAATGAGAAGCCTAGGAACCAGAATAAGAGCAGCCCCCACTTTACACAACTAGAGAAGAGCCCACACAGCAACGAGGACACAGCACAGCCAAAATAAATAAAATTATAAAAATAGCAAATTACATATTACATGTCCTTTGACAGAAGAGTGCAAAAGTTTCCTATGAAGCAGTTTTGCGGAAAAAAAAAAAAATACCCTAATATGAATTCTATAAAACTCTGGAATCAGCTACCAATTTACAAGGAATATAGGAGACAAAGAAACCTGTAGATTATGCCATACAGATGCAATAAGCAAAATCCACACTATGAGAAAAATCTACAAGACAATATACTTTTTCAACTAAAAAATCAGGGTGGGGGAGGAGATGAAAGAGAACTCCACAGAATAAAAAGACTGAATTGCAATGTGTGGTTCTTGTATGTATCCTGACTGGAATAAACAAACTAAATACAACTTTGAAAGCCTACCAGGTATTTGATGATATTAAGAAAGTATTGTTAATATTTTTAAGTTTGCTAATGGTATTTGATGATATTAATTCAACCTACTGGGTATTTGATGATATTAAGAAAGTATTGTTAATATTTTTAAGTTTACTAATGGTATTATGGTTATGCTCTGAAAAGTTTTTAAAAGTACACATTGACAAATTTATGAATGGAACGACATGATGTCTGAAATTTGCTTCAAAGTAATATGGGAAAGGGGAGAGAAAATGAGAGTAAAGATAAAAGAGGAACTACAAGGTGATAATTACTGAAGTACAGTGATTGATACATGAGAATGTACCTGTTTTGTCTACTTATTATTCTGTTTGGTCTACTTCTGTATATGCTTGGAATTCTCCATTATAAAAAGTTAAAAAGAAAAAAAGAGGCATATAACCTCATTTTTAAATCACAAAATGATTCAGGATATTCCATTTATTAATAATTTATGACAGAAAAGTAAAATTCTTAATGATACTTGAAGATATGAGAAATGTTTATATAATAACCATTGTGTATAATATAAGGTAATTATTACTTATTGATATGTGGTAAGTTAGGGGTAGTTTTTGTTTTTTTTATGTATGTGTTTCACATTTTAAAATGTAATAGAGTTAAAATTAATTTTTTAGAACTTGGAGGAAATGTCATGTATATTTTATTATTTAATCACTTAATACATTTATTGTATTTAATAATACACACTCCATACTTGGCAAGAGGGAAATAGTGGTGAACAATGACACAAGAAGAACCAAAACAATGAGGCAGAAGAATATGTGAAATGCAGGTCATTTTAAAAGCTTTGACAAGAGGAAGGGATCAGTAACAGTCTCTATGAGGAAGTGTTCCTGAAGGGCTGAGAGGGTCAGCCATTCACAGAGCAGAGACGAACGTTCAAGGCAGAAGAAGCAAAGAGTGGAGATGAGAAAGAAGCATTCTGTATTCAATGACAAGACAAGAAAGGTTCAAGCACTAAATTTGTGGAATTCAAAATTTAATTGCCATCAAGGTTATCATGCATATTAAATTTCTCTGTTTTTAAATTTGAGAATAATGAAAATACATTTAAAAGATAAATATATTAAAGTCATAATGTTAAAAAGTTTTTTTAAAGTGTTGTGAAAATAAAGATAATCAGATTTATTTTTATATGAAAGATAACATATAATATTTTATATACAGTATTTCAGATGAACTAAGAAATTACCTTGGACAAATCTCTGAAGTTACTTGGCAAAGTAAGATCCAGTTCTTCCGAATCATAATTAGTAATGACCCATGGAAAGACAGGATACTGATTTAAGTCATTGTAAGTCCGTCCTGGAAGAGGGAAAAAAGTTATTCTTAATTTAGAATAATAAGATGACAAACATTCTGGAATATATTTTATTAAAAATAACAAGAACAAAAATTTCTGAGTGCCACTGTTCCCAGTGCTATTATTTATTCATTATTTCATTTAATTTTCACAATAACTGTATGAAATTAGGATCACTTCATTTTACAGATAGAAAATTGAGGCACAAAAGTTTATGTAACTTGCCCCAAATCATGGAACCAGCAATAGTTGAACCATATTTAAATCTAGATACTCTGTACCCATGATAATGTTCTTATACATTCCACAACTATTTTTATTCATTGAAACCAAAAAAATAATCTTCACTAAGAATTTAGAAAGCAATTTCCTATCACATAAGAGTTTTTCAAAACCAGAATCCTTTCTCTGCCATTAATTAACTAACCAATCAACCAACCAACTAATAAACCAAGTTCAAGTGACTTAACCGCTGTGGGCATTCATTAGTCACCTGTAAAATGATGAGGTTATTCTAAATAACTCTGAAATTACTGAGAAAGCTTTCAAATTCTATGCACCTTTGAATATAATTCATGGCATCATCGAGGCTGCTTATTTAATTCCCAAATGATGCCACACAAATCTTCTATGTTTCTTCTAAATCAAAGACATTCAATGACACATTTGGGTCTATTAACAATATGAATAAAGCAAAGGGTGAAGTAGCCCATCCATGTAGAAAGGGCAGCTTTCTGAATATCACCAGTTTAGGGAGGCAGGCTCAGCAGGTGACATCACTATTTCCAGAGTAAAATCGCTGCCTCCACCATTTTATTAGCCTATAACCTATATTTACCTAGATTTAATGTGAACAAACTTTCATGGCTAACATACAAGGGAGACAAGTATATTAATGTTGCTTGAATTCCTTTCTTACAGTATATTCTATCCCCTTCTTTCTTTCCCAGTTCTCAAATATATACAGATGTCATATCAATATACAGCTCACTATTACACCAGCTCTCCACACAGATTCTCAGGATCTAACCCTTCCTCATAATTTGATGTTTTTAACATTTTATTTCATTCTACTCATCATGAGCTTGAGGCCTACTAGAGTAACAGAGTTCTTCCTTGACTGACTTGGAAACAGTCTTACAAAATATGAATAATAGGATAATTTTAATTCAGACGTAATTATCACACTTCATATTTCTGTCAGCTTTAATTTCTCCCAGAAAAAATAAATGAACTTAATAGCAAAAAGCAGCCGATTTTGATATCCCTTTTCTCTTGCATTTTTCTCTCCTTCTGATTGAGATCTTATCAACAGTAAACAATAAAATCCTTTTGTTATCCTATATGCTTAAATAATCAAGTTTATTGTACCTACAATAATAGAGTACATACCTGCTCATTGTCAACAGACTCTTGCTAATTAAGTTAAATTCAATATAAAACTACGGAATGCCTGTGCTTAGTCACTCAGTCGTGTCCAACTCTTTGTAATCCTATGGACTGTAGCCCACCAGGCTCCTCTGTCCAGGAGGATTCTCCAGGCAAGAATACTAAAATGAGTTGCCATGCCCTCCTCCAGGGGATCTTTCCAACCCAGGGATCGAACCCAGGTCTCCTGCACTACAGGCAGATTCCTTACCATCCTGAGCCACCAGAGAAGCCCAAGAATACTAGAGTGGGTAGCCTATCCCTTCTACAGGGGAACTTCCCAACCCAGGAATTGAACTGGGGTCTCCTGAATAATTATAGGCAGATTCTTTACCATCTGAGCCACCAGGAAAGCCCAATCTACACCTAAGGTTTTCATTTTAATCTCTAACCATTCAGTCCTTAAGCTTTTTTGCTTATTTTGAAAATGAACTCCTATAAAGTAACCTGTAAGTTCTGAGATGCTAAAGCCTAAGGCATGACCGGTATTCATTCTGAATTTCCCCTCACCTCTGAATCACATTTGATACGGAGGCCTACACTTTTCCCTCTCTCTCTCCCATTGTTTCTCAAGCCATTTGTTTCAACTTAGTTCTCCTACTAAGTCTACAATTTCTGGGATCATTGATCCGCTTCTCTTCTTTAACAACTTTCCTCTCTCTCTTTGTCCTGCTCAAGAGCAGTCCCCAGACCTTATCTCGCTGCCTTCTGTGTCATCTGGCTTGGTAATCTCATCTCTGTCTCTTGGTGATTAGTCTCTATGCATCTCTCTATGCAGATGAAACCTAATGTCCTTTCTCTAAGTTCCAAATGCCCTCTATACTTCAGCATCTCCTTTTGATATATTGTATGCCTTGCTGGCACAGTAAAATCGTCATCTCTCTCTAGACCAAATTTTTTTCCTTCTTTTTCCTTTAATAGCACCATGGTTTCCCCCATGATTCAGAACAGAAGCCTGGAAGTCATTTCTGACACTTTCTTCTCATTTACTCCCAGCATTCAGTCTGCTGGACGGCAGATGGTTTGTACCTTGTAAATTCTTGTGTTATCTAATCCTTTGTTTTAATTCCTACTGTCACCTCTCTAATGCAGGCCCTCATTACTTTTTATGTGTAACTGTCTCCTAACTTTTTTTCTCTACCTAGACTCCCTGTACCCTTCTTTATCCTTCACACTGCTTCCAACTGATATTGCTCATTTGTTCAGAAACTGTCAAAAACTTCCCTGTGAACTGACGGCTAATTCCTCAAATTGAGAGAAAATCTTTCATAATGAATGTCTCCACACAATCTTTTTAGTTTTCATTTTCATCATACCTTTATGAACACATGTACACACACAATATATAATTATTCTTTAGCTACATTTCATTTTTTCCTCCTTTTTGTATGCTGCTTATGCTTTGGCTTTACAAAGAATGACTCCATTCATATGAATACTCAAAATAATCTAACAGCACAATTAATAACTTATCATTTGAAATAAATCAACATATAGGCTTAAATTACCTGCTATTGTGTTGAGAAACATCAAGTACTCAAAGTTTGAAATCTCCCTGTGCTGCCATCGTTGGGTCATATTAGAAGCTTTAAAAAGTTGACGTGGACTAGCTAATGAGATACGCCTGCAAGAAAAAGAATTTGATGTGGAATCAATTTAAACTTAAGATTAGTTATATCAATGATAAATCATGACTTCTGGGCTCATTCAAATTGATGTATTTATATTAATGAACGCTAGAGGTGTTTCAATCTACAATTAATGCTTAAACAAATGATTTGGATGAGCCACAGGTCTATTACCCATATTCTATTCATTAAGGTAAGCTGTCATTACAAAACCATTATAATATCTAGCTGTATAAATTGATTAATAACAGTATGATTAATGATTCACTGCTTTACTGGTAAAAGAGCTATTACAGTTACTAAGAAATACATATAAAATTGTATACACATCTTTATCAGTTTTTATAGTCATCTCTTAAAGATAACACATTTGTACATTATCAATTTAAACATCATGTTTTTCATACCTATTGTAACAAAGGAAAGAGGATTCACTCTTCAGGTATCTATTCATGGGTTGGGATAAAGGTAAGGGAAACTCTTTTTTTTTATACCCTAACAATACACCAAGTTTTCTATTTTCTTAATGTAATATAAATACAAAAGGACACAACCGACCAACACTAAGTAGGAGTGGGAAATAGGTAGCAGGATTAAATACTACATTTGGAGCCCAGAATCTCAGAGAAGTATGCTGTCATAGTTCTTCCTACCACTAAGGACAAGATACCTATTTTTTTTTCAAGCTTAATTTACAAAGGTGTAATTTACATACCATAAAATTTATGCATGTAAGTGTACTATTCAGTGTTTTTGAAGTAAATTTCTAGAGTTGTGCAATTATCACCACAATGCATTTTGGAACATTTTGATCACCACAAAATGTTGCCTTGTGCCTATCTGGAACTAACACTTAATTCTACCCCTAGCTCTAAGCAACTATCAATCTGCTTCCATCTGTATGAACTGGCCTTTTCTGAACATTTTCAGACAAATGGAATCAGACATCATGTAACCTTTCGCATTAGGCTTCTTTCACTAACCATAATGTTTTTCAGATTCATCACTGTGGCAGCATATATAAGCAGTTCATTTCTTTTGATTGCTAAGTAGTATTCCATTGTATGAATACAGAATACACCACATTTTAAAAATTCATTCACCAACTGATGGACATTTAAATTATTTCACTTTTTAGCTATTAACGAAAAATGCTACTAGGACCATTCATGTACATATGGTTTGATAAACATATGGTTGTATTTCTTTGGGGGAGATTACTAGGAGTGAAACTGTTGGGCTGTACGCTGACTTTAACTTTCTGAGAAACTGCCAAATGGTCTTACATTATACTTTCCATTCAATAATTAATGTTTGACTTTTTCCACGTCTCTGCCAAAACTTACTATTGTATGTAATTCTGATTATAGCCATACTAGTCAGTGTAACGGAGAAGGAAATGGCAACCCAGTCAGCATTGTGGCCTGGAGAATCCCATGGATAGAGGAGCCTGGTGGGCTGCTGTCTATGGGGTCGCACAGAGTCGGGCACGACTGAAGCGACTTAGCATGCATGCATGCATTGGAGAAGGAAATGGCAACCCACTCCAATATTCTTGCCTGGAGAACCCCAGGGACAGAGGAGAGTGGTGGGCTGCCATCTATGGGGTTGCCTAGAGTCAGACATGACTAAAGTGACGTAGCAGCAGCAGCAGCAAGTGTAAACTGATATAATTTTAATGTACACTGTTGAATTTCTTTTAATGTGCTACTTAGCCATTTATTTTCTTTGAGGAAATTACTATTCAGATCTTTTCTTCATTAACTGGGTGGCTTCTTTCATCCTATCCGTTCAGTTCAGTCACTCAGTCATGTCCGACTCTTTGCGACCCCATGAATCGCAGGACGCCAGACCTCCCTGTCCATCACCATCTCCCGCAGTTCACTCCAACTCAAGTCCATCAAGATAGTTTAAGTTTTCTAATTCTGTTCTTTTTCAAAATTGTTCTGGAAAATCTAGATTCATTGTATTTCAGCTGAATTTCTCCCAAAAAGTGTACTAACTTTTGATAGAGACTGTATTAAATGTATAGATCTGGGGAAAATTGACATCTTTATATTGAACCTTCTGATCCATGAATATGGAACATTTCCATCTGTTGATGTTGTCTTTAATTTCTAACAGCCATTTGTTTTACATTTTTCATTGTAAAAACTGTACATGACTTTGTCATCTAGGAAAAAGACATTTCTAACCTGGATGCCTTTGCTTTTCCCCTCCAGCCCTTCCTTTCTTATCACACAGGCTGAAATTCTCAATGTAATGTTAACAGAAGTGATGAGAATGGAAGACATTCTAGCTTTCCTGACCATAGGGGCAAAGCATTCAGTCTTTAAACATTAAGTACGGTGTAGTATGGGAAAAGTATGGGACTTTTTGGTGGCTGCTACTTATATATTTATCCTGTATTCTATTAACTATGTGCATAATACTGATTTTCAGATTTAAACCAATTTGAGTTCCTGTGATAAAACCCATATGGATACTTTATAATCCTTTTTGTATATTGCTGGATTTGGTTTGGCAATATTTTGTAAAGTATTTTTGTATATGTTCATTAGGGTTATTAGTCTACAGTTTTCTCTTGTGACATTCATATTAGGGAAAAGATGGCCTCACAGAATGAGTTGGTAAGTGTTTCTTCCTGTATCTTCTGAATGAGTTTGTGAAGGGTTGGTATTCTTCTAATTTATCTATTTAATAAGATTCATCAGTTAACCCATCTGGGCCTGACTCTTTGGTAAGATTTCTGAATTCTAATCCAATGGATCTGTCACAGGTCTATTCAGAGTTTCAACTTGTTCTTGAGTAAGTTTTGACAATTCTGACTGTCCAGGAACTTGTCCATCTCATCTTAGTTGTCTTAATTTGTAAGCTGATCTTTCCTGCTAATGTTTTTAATTTCTACATGGTCAGCAGTGCAGCCCCTTCTTTCATTTCTGACTTTGGTAATTCATGTTACCTCTTTTGTTCATAGTTAGGCAAAGTATGTCAATTTTATTGAGCTTTTCAAAGAATCAGCTTTGCAAAGTTCTAACCTGTTACATGTCCACAAATTCTCTGCTATTTTCTCTTTAAGAGAAGGAACTGGATTCTCCTGCCAAGGAGCCTGGGCTGTATTTAATAACTCTCCTGAAACAAATATGATGCAGCAGAAATGATGGCTCGTGACTGTCAAGGGCAGGTCATAAGAAGACACTGGGGCTTCTACCTCACTCTATCTAGGATCAATTGCTCAAAGTCATGAACTCACTCAAAAGCAGCCTATGGCGAGGCAGGCTTGGCACAGACCAGAGTCCTACTGCCATGGGGCATGGGAGTATATCAGCTTACAAAGTACTCTAGCCCAGGATGACTAGAACTCCTACTGATATTTTGGCTATTATCTGTTGATTCTATATCAGTTGCATTTATAAGAATATACTAACTAAAAAACCTGAATAAACACTAATCAAAAATAGCCCAAATCAGTACAAAGTTAGGTATGTTAAAAGTAAACTGCAAGTTTCTACTGCTAATGCATTTCAATCAATATAAAAATCCCAGTGTTAGTTCTTAAATTAGCTTCTTCCTAGTTCTTAAATTAGCTAACTGAATTGTATTGATGAAAATTAACAACTACTAAGAAATAAAACCGGTAATGATCCTGCTTTTTAAATACAGACAACTGGCTAGCACACAGGAAAGAGAGATATAACCTGACACTCTTCCAATTCCCTGCACTGTGAGAGATGCTTTGGCGTTTTAACATTTCTTTCACATAGTTATTTTACTTTGAACAATGTAAATGCTAGTTATTAACTCCACATGTATATACAAAATGAATATTTGAACTCTGATTTACCAGAGGTTAAAGATAAAAGTTTTAATTAAATATATTGTATGCAACATCCTTAACATATGGATTTGATATTGACATCAACAGAAAAAACTGCAACAAATATGACATAATAAAGCAAAGTCTAATCATTTTAATCAAAATTATAGAAAGTTTAATGATTTATTATACATACTAAGTGATGGTACCATTTGAAAATGGTTACAAAATAAGCACTTCTGTAACTTAGGTATTTTAAACATGCAAAGCCTGTTTTTCACTGATCTTTGCTGGGATAAAACACAGTATAATAACATCGACCAAACGTAAGTGTATGGTTTAATAACTTTTGAATATACCTGTTTCTGTAACCGATCATCATAGAAATACTCCAAAAAGCTAAGTCCTTTGTCTTAGTTCCTGGCTCTTGGTAACCAATAATCTGCTTTCTGTCACTATACGGTTTTGTTTCTACAATAGTTTCATATAGACAGAATCATACAATTGCACGTTATTTCTCAGCCACTTTATGTAAGGAGAATCATAGCCCATGACTGCCAGGACGCCTGTGGCACACAGCACTGAGCTTCGTTTACTAATGATTCTGAGGCTCACCCACGCTGCTGCGCCTGTCAGCGGTCAACTCCTTTTTATTTCTTTTGAAATTTGTTTTATATCTTTTAATGAGATAATAAAAGTAGTGCATCTACATTTTTATGAATTGGAAAAATAAAGATTTTGGAAGTAGATAAATCGAAACCTTAAATTCTATAATGTTGAGATAATTGCTAATACTTTTTTTTTTAATTGAAGTGTAGCTGATTTACAATATTGGGTTAGTTTCAGGTATACAGCAAAGTGATTCAGTTATACCTATGTAAATATTTTTCATATAATTTTCCATTATATGTTAGTATAAGATACTGAATATAGCTACCTGTGATACACAAGAAGTCTGTGTTGTTAATTTTATATATAGTAGTGTGAATCTGTTCATCTCAGGCTCCAAATTTATCCCCTCATCACCTTTCTGTTTTGGTAACCATAAGTTTGCTTTTTATGTTTTTGAGTCTGTGTTGCTGTTTTGTAAATAACTTCTGTATAGCATTTCATTGCATGGATGCACTACAATCTACTGATCCATTTACAGTTGACAGACTAGACGTGTTTTGGCTTGGGACTACATGAATAACACTGCTATTAATATCTGCTTACAAGTGAATGTGTGTACATATATTTTCATTATTCTCTATAATCACCTAGGAGTGGAACTGACAGAACATAAATTAAGTATACAGTTAACTTAATAAGAAAACTGCCAAATTTTCCAAGTGACTATACTAACTTGCATTCTTACTAGCATGGTTCTAGAGTTTCTGATGCTGTATACTGATTTCACACTATTTAACTATTTGTTTCTAAAAGTCAGGTTTACCAATTTCTTTATACTGTGTAAAATTCATCCTTTTTAGGTATTCAATGCAATGAGTTTTGCCAAACATAGTTGGGTAACACCATAACAGTCAAGACAGGAAATATTTCCATGTTATCAAAAACTTTCCTCATACTCTTTTGTAATAGCCCCTTTTCAATTTCAGTCTTTTGAAACCATTCATCTGATTTTTGTCCAAGTAGTTTCATTTTTTCCAAAATGTCATATAAATGGAATCACACTATACATAGATTGTATATACAGTATACAATCCCACTATACAAACAGTTGGCTTTTTTTTACCTAGCACCATACTATTTATTCTTTATTTTTTATCAAGATATAGCTGATTAACAATTTTATGAGTTTCAGGTGGACAGCAAAGGGACTCAGCCATGCATATAAAGGTATCCATTCTCGTCCAAATCCCCTTCTACCCAGGGTGCCACATGACATTGCCACATTCCATGTGCTATACAGTAGGACTTTGTTGGTTATCCACTTAAATATAGCAATGTGCACATGTCCACCCCCAACTCTGTAACTATGCCATTCCCACATCCTTCCCCTTGGCAACCCTAAGTTCATTCTCTGTGTGTTTTATAAGTAAGTTCATTTATATCATTTCTTTTTAGATCCCACATATACAAGATGCCAGGCTTCCCTGATAGCTCAACTGGCAAAGAATCTGTCTGCAACGCAGGAGATCCTGGTTCAACTCCTGGGTCGGGAAAACCCGTTGGAAAAGGGATAGGCTACCCACTCCAGTCGGCGAAGGCAATGGCATCCCACTCCAGTACTCTTGCCTGGAAAATCCCGTGAATGGAGGAGCCTGGTAGGCTTCAGTCCATGGAGTCGCTAAGAGTTGGGCACGACTGAGCGACTTCACTTTCGCTTTTCACTTTCATGCATTGGAGAAGGAAATGGCAACCCACTCCAGTGTTCTTGCCTGGAAAATCCCAAGGATGGGGGACCCTCATGGGCTGCCATCTACGGGGTCAAACAGAGTCGGACACGACTGAAGTGACTTAGCAGCAGCAGCAGCAACCCACTCCAGTGTTCTTAGGCTTCCCTGGTGGATTAGCTGGTAAAGAATCTGTCTGCAATGTGAGAGACCTTGGTTTGATCCCTGGGTTGGGAAGATACCCTGGAGAAGGGAAAGGCTACCCATTCCAGGATTCTGGCCTAGAGAATTCCAAGGACTGTATAGTCCATGGGGTTGCAAAGAGTCAGACATGACTGAGCACCTTTCACTTTCACCTTACAGGGGATGTCATACATACAAATTTATCCTTTCTGTCTGACTTACTCAGTATGACACTCTATAGATCCATCCATGTTGCTAAAAATGGCATTATTTCACTCCTTGTAATGGCTGTATAATACTCCACTGTACATATGTACCACATCTTCTTTATCCACTCCTCTGCCAATGGATATTTAGGGTGCTTCCATGAACAGGGTTGTAATGAACACTGGGGTCATGTATGCTTCTGTATCATGTTTTTCTCTACATATTTGCCCAGGGGTGGGATTGCAGGGTCATATGATAGCTGTTTATTTAGGTTTTTAAGGAACCTCCATACTGTTCTCCATAGAAGCCATGCCAATTTACATTCCCACCAAGAGTATAGAAGTGTTCCCTTCTCTCCATACCCTCTCTGGCATTGACTGTTTGGGGACTTTTTGATGATGGCCGTTCTGACCAGTGTGACATGAGACTTCATTGTAGCTTTGATTTCCATTTCTCTAATTACAAGCGATGATGAACATCTTTTCATGTACCTCTTGGCCACCTGTGTGTCTTCTCTGAAGAAATGTCTATTTATGTCTTCTACCAATTTTTTGATTAGGTTGTTTCTTTTGATACCATCATACTTTTAAAATTCATTCACATTGTTCTGTATATTAGAGATTGCTCTTTATTTATGAGTAGTATATCCTGTTGTATGGATGAACATACCATAATTTGTCCATTCACGAGTAGATGACCATGTTGGCTAGTCCCAATTTTTTGTTCATAGCTGTATCAACGTTTGTGAATAGGTCACTGTATGAATACACATCTTTTCATTACTCTAGGGTAAATGCCTTTGAGTGATACTACCAGGAGATAGTTCATGCAGGGAGTCTTCTGAAGGAGGTCCACATTATCTTCATTACCTAAATCATAGTTTGGTCCCAGGTAAAGAGCAGGGAGGGAACACAGCTCCACCCATCAGCAGAAAACAGGATTAAAAATTTATTAAGCATGGCCTCACCTATAAGAACAAGACCCAGTTTCCCCCTCAGTCAGTCTTTGCAATCAGGAATCTTCCCTAATCCACTTATTTTTCTCCATCAGCGGGCAGACAGACTGAAAACCACAACTAAAGAAACCTAACCAATCTAATCACCTGGATCACAGCCTTGTCTAACTCAATGAAACTATGAGCCATACCATTTAGGGACACCCAAGACAGATGGGTCACAGCAGAGAGTTTGGAGAAAATGTGGTCCATGGAGGAAGGGAATGGCAAACCACTTCAGTATTCTTACCTTGACAACCCCATGAGCAGTATAAAAAGGCAAAAAGATACTGAAAGATGAACTCCCCAGGTTGTAGGTGCCCAATATGATACTGGAGATCAGTGGAGAAATAACTCCAGAAAGAATGAAGAGACAGAACCAAAGCAAAACCATTACCCAGTGATGGATGTGACTGGTGATGGAAGCAAGTTTCAATGCTATAAAGAAAATATTGCACAGGAACCTGGAGTGTCAGGTCCATGAATCAAAGTAAATTGGAAGTGGTCAAACAGGAGATAACAAGAATNCTCCATACCCTCTCTGGCATTGACTGTTTGGGGACTTTTTGATGATGGCCGTTCTGACCAGTGTGACATGAGACTTCATTGTAGCTTTGATTTCCATTTCTCTAATTACAAGCGATGATGAACATCTTTTCATGTACCTCTTGGCCACCTGTGTGTCTTCTCTGAAGAAATGTCTATTTATGTCTTCTACCAATTTTTTGATTAGGTTGTTTCTTTTGATACCATCATACTTTTAAAATTCATTCACATTGTTCTGTATATTAGAGATTGCTCTTTATTTATGAGTAGTATATCCTGTTGTATGGATGAACATACCATAATTTGTCCATTCACGAGTAGATGACCATGTTGGCTAGTCCCAATTTTTTGTTCATAGCTGTATCAACGTTTGTGAATAGGTCACTGTATGAATACACATCTTTTCATTACTCTAGGGTAAATGCCTTTGAGTGATACTACCAGGAGATAGTTCATGCAGGGAGTCTTCTGAAGGAGGTCCACATTATCTTCATTACCTAAATCATAGTTTGGTCCCAGGTAAAGAGCAGGGAGGGAACACAGCTCCACCCATCAGCAGAAAACAGGATTAAAAATTTATTAAGCATGGCCTCACCTATAAGAACAAGACCCAGTTTCCCCCTCAGTCAGTCTTTGCAATCAGGAATCTTCCCTAATCCACTTATTTTTCTCCATCAGCGGGCAGACAGACTGAAAACCACAACTAAAGAAACCTAACCAATCTAATCACCTGGATCACAGCCTTGTCTAACTCAATGAAACTATGAGCCATACCATTTAGGGACACCCAAGACAGATGGGTCACAGCAGAGAGTTTGGAGAAAATGTGGTCCATGGAGGAAGGGAATGGCAAACCACTTCAGTATTCTTACCTTGACAACCCCATGAGCAGTATAAAAAGGCAAAAAGATACTGAAAGATGAACTCCCCAGGTTGTAGGTGCCCAATATGATACTGGAGATCAGTGGAGAAATAACTCCAGAAAGAATGAAGAGACAGAACCAAAGCAAAACCATTACCCAGTGATGGATGTGACTGGTGATGGAAGCAAGTTTCAATGCTATAAAGAAAATATTGCACAGGAACCTGGAGTGTCAGGTCCATGAATCAAAGTAAATTGGAAGTGGTCAAACAGGAGATAACAAGAATGAACATTGACATTCTAGGAAGCAGTGAACTAAAATGGACTGGAATGGGTGAATTTAACTCAGATGACCATTATATCTATTGCTGTGGGTAGGAATCCTTTAAAAGAAATGGAGTAGCCATCATAGTCAACAAAAGAGTCTGAAATGCAGTACTTAGATGCAATCTCAAAAACGACAGAATGATCTTTATTCATTTCCAAGGCAAACCATTCAATATCATGGTAATCCAAGCCTATACCCTGACCAGCAATGCTGAAGAAGCTGAAGTTGAACAGTTCTATGAAGACCTACAAGACCTTCTAGAACTAACACCCCTAAAAGACGTCCTTTTCGTTATAGGCGACTGGAATGCAAAAGTAGGAAGTCAAGAAACACCTGGAGTAATAGGCAAATTTGGCCTTGTACTCCAAATTTGGAGTACAGAATGAAGCAGGGCAAAGGCTAATAGAGTTTTGCTAAGAGAATGCACTGGTCTTAGCAAACAACCTCTTCCAACAACACAAGAGAAGACTCTACACATGGACATTACCAGATTTTCAACACCGAAATCAGACTGATTATATTCTTCGCAGCCAAAGGTGGAGAAGCTCTATACAGCCAGCAAAAATAAGTCCAGGAGCTGAGTGTCACTCAGATCATGAACTTCTTACTGCCAAATTCAGACTTAATTTGAAGAAAGTAGGGAAAACAACTAGACGATCCAGGTATGACCTAAATCAAATCCCTTACAATTACAGGACTAGATTTACAGGACTAGATCTGATAGATCCATCTATGGACGAAGATCTATGGACGAAGGTTTGTGACACTGTACAGGAGATAGGGAACAAGACCATCCCCAAGGAAAAGAAATGCTTAAAAGCAAAATGGATATCTGAGGAGGCCTTAAAATAGCTTTTCTTAAAATAGAAAAGCAAAGGAGAAAGGGAAAAATATACCCATTTGAATGCAGAGTTCCAAAGAATAGCAAGGAAAGATAAGAAAGCCTTCCACAGTGATCAATGCAAAGAAATAGAGGGAAAGAACAGAATGGGAAAGAGTAGAGATCTCTTCAAGAAAATCAGAGATACCAAGGGAACACTTCATGCAAAGATGGGCTCAATAAAGGACAGAAATTATATGGACCTAACAGAAGCAGAAGATATTAAGAAAAGGTGGCAAGAATACACAGAAGAACTATACAAAAGAGCCCCTCACAAGCCAGATAATCATGATGGTGTGATCACGCACCTAGAGCCAGACATCCTGGAATGAGAAGTCAAGTGGGCCTTAGGAAGCATCACTACAAGTGGAGGTGATGCAATTCGAGTTTAGCTATTTCATCTAATTAGATATTTTGTCTAACCTAAAAGATGATGCTGTGAAAGTGCCTCACTCAACATGCCAGCAAATTTGGAAAACTCAGCAGTGGCCACAGGACTGGAAAAGGTCAGTTTTAATAGAACGGCAATACCAAAGAATGCTCAAACTACCACACAACTGCACTCATATCACACACTAACAAAGTAATGCTCAAAATTCTCCAAGCCAGGCTTCAACAATACGTGAACCATGAACTTTCAGATGTTCAAGCTGGTTTTAGGAACCAGAGATCAAATTGTCAACATCCGCTGGATCATCAAAAAAAGCAAAAGAGTTCCAGAAAAACATCTATTTCTGCTTTATTGACTATGCCAAAGCCTTTGACTGTGTGGATCACAATAAACTAGAAAATTCTGAAGGAGATGGGGAATACTAGACCACCTGACTTGCCTCTTGAGAAATCTGCATGCAGGTCAGGAAGCAACAATTAGAACTGACATGGAACAACAGACTAGTTCCAAATAGGAAAAGGAGTAGGTCAAGGTTGTGTATTGTCACCCTGCTTATTTAACTTCTATGCAGAGTACATCATGAGAAACACTGGGCTGAAGCACATGCTAGAATCAAGATTGCTGGGAGAAATATCAATAACCTCAGATATGCAGATGATACCACCCTTATCGCAGAAAGCCAAGAACTGAAGAGCTTCTTGATGAAAATGAAAGAGGAGAGTGAAAAAGTTGGCTTAAAGCTCAACATTCAGAATATGAAGATCATGGCATTCAGTCCCATCACTTCATGGCAAGTAGATGGAGAACAGTGGAAATAGTGACAGACTTCATTTTGGCAGGCTCTAAAATCACTGCAGATGGTGACTGCAGCCATGAAATTAAAAGATGCTTGCTCCTTGGAAGAAAAGCTATGACCAACCTAGACAGTATATTGAAAAGCAAAGACATTATGTTGCCAACAAAGATCCATCTACTCAAGGCTATGGTTTTTCCAATAGTCATGTATGGATGTGAGGGTCGGACTGCAAAGAAAGCTGAGCACCGATTGATGCTTTTGAACTGTGGTGTTGGAGAAGACACTTGAGAGTCCCTTGGACTGCAAGGAGATCCAGCCAATCCATTCAAATGGAGATCAGTCCTGAGTGTTCATTGGAAGGACTGATGCTGAAGCTGAAACTCCAATACTTTGGCCACCTAATGCGAAGAGCTGACTCATTTGAAAAGACCCTGATGCTGGGAGGGATTGGGGGCAGGAGAAGGGGACAACAAAGGATGAGATGGCTGGATGGCATCACCGACTCAATGGACATGAATTTGAGTAAACTCCAGGAGTTGGTGATGGACATGGAAGCCTAGTGTACTGCAGTCTATGGGGTCGCAAAGAGTTGAACACCCCTGAGCAACTGAACTGAACTGAACTGGGAGGTATGGTAACTGTATGGTTAATTAAATATGAAACTCCAAAACTGCTTACTTTCCCATTAATATGTGAAGCTCCAGTTACTTTGTATTCTTATTAGTTCTTGTTATCATCATTTTTTAAGAAGTCATTCTAATAGGTGTGCCATGATGTTTGGTATCTTTTCATGTGCTTGCTATTCATATCTAGTCTTTGCTGACGTATCTGCTCAAATCTTCTATTTTTTTCAAACCGATTGCTTGTCTTATAATTAAATGGAAGAGTTTCTTACGTATCCTTTATATAAATCCTTTATCACATATAAGTTGTACTAATATTTCAACCCAGTCTATAACATATCTTTTCATTTTCTTGAGTATCTTTTAAAATGAAATGTTTTTAATATGGAAGGCCAATAAGTGGTTTCCTAAAATCTTATTTAAGAAGTCTCTGCCTAACACAAGGTCGCAAATATTTCTCTCCTCTGTTTTCTTTAGGAAGTTACTTTAGCGCTTATGCTTAGGTTATTTATACTTGAGTTAATTTGAGTTAACTGATGTTACATTTTTAGTTAACATGTTACATTTTGAGAAAAAGGGTGAGGTGGGCTTTTTTTTTTTTTTGGTTTGTCCTTTTGTTTCTCTTTTTTTGTTGAAAAAACTATCTTTTCCCATCAACATATCTTGATACCTTTGTTGAAAATCAAATTGCTCATTTATGATGGGCATACTTCTGGACAATATTATGTTCCATTGCTCTATAAGTCTATTTTACAAAAATATGAAACTCTACTAGTGAATGTAATTTTATATTAAGTCTTGAAATCAGATAAAGTCCTCCAACTTTTCAAGATTGTCTTAGCAATTCTAGATATATGCATTTCTACTTAAATTTTAGAATCAGCCTGTCAATTTCTCCAAAACAGTCTTCTAGAATTTTGGATAGGCGTGCTTCAAACCTACAGATCTGTTTGGAGAAAACTAACATCTTACTTACATTGAGTCTTTCAATTCATGTACATGTACATGTACAATTTTCCATTTTTAGGTTTCTTTCATTTTTCTAAACTGTGTTTGTAGTTTTTAGTGAACAATTCTTAATATATTTGCAAATATACCCAGTTATTTAATTTTTCATATTATTTAAACCATATTTTAATTTCAGTTTCCAATTGTTCATTGTTATATAAGAATAAAAGTATGTCTGTTGCAAATTCGTTTATGAGTTCTAATAGCTTTTTTCTTTTTTGAAAATTTTTGCAGTTTCCTCAGTAATTTCACGTTAAGTATACATACTAATAAAGACAGTTTCACTTTTTCATTTTCAATCAAGATAGTCTTTAATTTCCTTTCTGGAAAAGCCTTTGTGTAGATTTGGAATTCAGGTAATGCTGGCTTACAGGATTACTTGGGGAAATTTATCCTTCTTTTCTATTATCTGTAAGAGTTTTCCGAGAAATTCTGTCACTTGATTAAACATTTGATAGAATTTGCCAGTGAAACCATTAGAGCTAGGTATTTTCTCTGTTAGAAGGTTTTAAGCTACAAATTCAATTTCCAGTAAAGTTATTAAAGCTATTCACTTTCATTAGTGAGATTTTACAGTTTGTATCTTTCATGAATCTGCCGATTCATCTAAGTTGTCTGCTGCTGCTCTGCTAAGTCGCTTCAGTCATGTCCGACTCTGTGAGACCTAGACGGCAGCCCACCAGGCTCCTCTGTCCATGGGATTCTCCAGGAAAGAACACTGGAGTGGGTTGCCATTTCCTTCTCCAATGCATGAAAATGAAAAGTAAAAGGGAAGTTGCTCAGTCGTGTCCGACTTAGCGACCCCATGGACTGCAGCCTACCCAGCTCCTCCATCCATGGGATTTTCTAGGCAGGAGTACTGGAGTGAGGTGCCATTGCCTTCTAAATTTGTTCATAATATTTCCTTATTTTTAAAATATCTATAGGATCTGTAGTGATATTCCTTCTCTGATATTGGCATTTTGTGTATTTTGCACTAGTCTTATATAAATATTTATTGCTCTTATTAATCTTTTCAGAGAAATAATTTTTCATTGCATTGATTTTTCTTTGTTGCTTTTGTTTCCCTTCTCATTGATGTTCTCATTTTATTGCTTTCTTTTTTCAGATTACCTTCATTTACATTTGTTCCTTTTTTTTTGATCTTCTTCAGACAGAAGTTCAGTTGACTCAAAATATACTAACAAACACCATTCACAATGAAGCATAAAAAAGGCCATGCATTTCAAAGCAAATTAGAAGAATATTATTACAGATTATTTCCATATTTTTTTCATATAAAACAGTACCTGGTTTGAGGCAATCCAAAACTGGTTCCAATGCCAACACGAGGTAGATAGTTAACTACTTTCTTTACTGTGGCAGGGTCTGGGAAGTTGAACATTATAGCAACTAGGAAAAATAATTTTTAAAAGTCAGAATCAAATATGAGTGCCTTTCTGAAAAACTGATTTCTTGGTACAGTAAAATGCTTATTCTTAGTTCAGGTATCTACTCAATAGAAATTTTATAGTATTAGTTTTATCATAGTATATATGAAGTTTAAGCATTAATATGCCAGAGATGATATTTTTTTTACTCATAGAATGTTCCTTCTCTAAATACTGTCAGGACTAATAACTATTGTTGCATTAATGTGACATGATGTTGAGATTTTATCTAGCGACAATTCTGAATCTACAAAGTTGAATTTTGGCAAGTTAAAAATATACCTATAAATTTCTATAACAAAATTAAGATTATATACTTAACAATCTAATATACTTAATCTATAGCTACTAAATTGTCAGTTGTATTTACTTCTATTCGTCAACTTAAAAAATATTCTCTTGTAATTTATACAAATTCTTGTATTTTCTTGTAGTTTACGTAAATATTGTATGAACAAATAATATAGTGCTTTTGTTCATGCTTTGTATGTTCACATAATCCAGAACAACTGTGTGAAGAAAATTTTTTCCTCCATGGTCAATAATCAAATGTTTTTTAATCATTTCTATTTGAATAATTACATACTTTGAGAACAATATATATAACTGTAGATATCATAACTATATATCACATATATAAATACACTCAGTATATAAATTTTAATTTATGACAGTGATGTACAAAATTTTATCCTTAAAAAGTATGACAATAACAAAGTCATAAAATCATGGCAGAGAATTTAGCAGATAGTACTTTGGTCAGTCCTGAAATTTTAAGCATATTAACTTTTGTATCAGAACTATAAATTATCTACAAATATTCAGCTAGAAGATGATCCTTCTTTTCTATCTAACCTGAAAAAATACTATGGGCCAAAAATTTTTATCAGTGTCAGTGTAATTTTTAAACAATGACATTACAATATTTTTTAGGTAAATAAGTATATGATCATGCACTAAACACCTAAAATATATTTAGAACTATCATATACATATCCAACAAAACTTTTTCATTAGCCATTCTTACATATCCACTATTACACTGACTACAGGAGGGGAAAAAAAGGAAAAGCTCAGATTATGGCAGGTGACCAAGGCCATAAGGAAAAGGCAATAGAAAAACACACAAAGATACACAGCAAAGATCCTTAAGAAATTTTAAAGAAGGAAAATAAATAAGATAAGTAATAAATATTGTGAGGTGAAAACCCCTTTGGGACAGCAAGAATGTAGACTGGACTAAAGTGTAAAACATTCTCTCGATTATTCACCTGAAAGAATAATGTTTACATTAGGAAAAGTGGTAAGTGTGTGGAAGAAGACCAAATATGAAAGGAAAAAACATCTTTTCCTAAAGAAAGCTGTATTCCCTAAAGACACATGATTTCATTAAAAAAAGAAAGTATGCATGGAATATACATTATGTGCAGATTTTTAAATGAAAACTTATAGATTATAGAAAGAGAAAATATGAAAACTTAAAAATCTACTTAAATAAAATAATCATGTACAATAAATCACAAGATTTTACATATTCTCACTTGTAAACCTCCACTCATACCCCACAATGCTTTCCCTTCAAGTTCACCTTGTCCCTCCTTCTAATCTTAATGAATTTCACCAAGCTCAATTCTAAACCCACAAATTGAATTTTAGTTCTTTCAGGAATGAGGTAATACAAAGCAACCAGGACAGTTCAGTACCATCTTCTGATGGTCCTTTATAAATGGCAATAGATTAGACAAAAAAATTAAATAAATGTATGAATTATTTGATTACCCTCTCCCCTCTTGAAATGCAGCCACCTTCCAGAAGGAGTTTAAGCATCAGAGCACTGCTGAGGATACCAAAACTCTACAACTGATCAAATGGGTACTTATCCCCCATATTTATAAAGTTCTGCACCAATCTGTGATTTGGCCAGAAAAATAAGATACTGGAGATAATTCTAAGAATAACCAAAGGGGTATAAACTATGAAGATGCACATAGTTCAAAAAAGAGGTCAGTAATGCAGAGAGTAGGCTACACAATTCTATCCAAATAGAAACAGTATGGAATGGAAACATGATGGTGTGTTCAAAATGAAATCTTAGAGAGATGGAGGTTAGCTCTGCAACAGCATACATCTGCAACATCATCTCACCTCTGTTTGCCATAAAGATCTCCAGGGCTGTATTTTGCAAAAGATAACGACGAGAAAAGATCGACCGTATCTCTGAGAACAGCCATTTCCCATGCAGCCCTTCTGTATATGCCAGGATCTAGTGAAGAAAAAGAGAACCCTGAGTAAGTATAATAGAATCTTTCTGTTCCTTCCCCCAATTAAAACACAGAAGTCCTCATTAAGAAAAATAATTTCTAAGAAATGAATAAACAGTTATGAAATAATCTGGAGGGTAACTAAAAACTAGATTGTAATTCATGAAAAAGATGTTTAAATGAAACAGCAGAACAAAACTGTAGCATATCTATTTTATAAATATATTTGGGGGCTTTTTAAGGCAATGATGTCATCTATTGCTTTTCAGGAAATACATATAGCATTACTGATTGATTTTTGAGTCATATTATAGAAATAAAATATTAGACAAACTTTAAAAAGAAGAAAGACCTCAAAAGAATGTCCTACAGGCTTATAGATCACATATAAAATTCAGTTTCATATAATATATCCAGAAATACTTTTAATATACTTTAAAATTACAAATTTAAGTTCATAACTTCAAAAAATCACAGTAATAGGGTCACCGTTAAGGCAACAGTCACTCATTCAGAAAGCACAAAGACCGACTGTATAAGAGGTTAAGCATCATTTTGTCACTGAAGCTAAACACAAACCTGCAAATGAACTCAGCATAATCTCTCTATGGAGTAGGTGGTTGTCAGAGTAACTTGTTACAAATTCTTGTCATCCCATGTGACAGACGCAATGGCTTAGAATTCTTTGCAAACTCAAAGTAATCCTGTCTTTAGTACTAAGCCACTTTGTTGCTTTGTTATTCAAGCTTTGTTTTTTAAAAAGTTCATTTCAAAAGCTTAATTATGAAGGTGTTAAAGGAAAACCAGATTTGGAATTTCTCCATGCTAGTACGTCACAGAATATTAATAAGTAAAATGAGATGGATGTGCTATCAAACACTGATGAAAATTCATGAAAGCAAATTAAGTTAAACAACTACGATAAACTTCTCAAAAGTAACCACCATTAAAAAATGACATTTGTATATGATATTGCATTGTAAGGACAAAAATGGGATAAGAGGAAAAGTTATGAATGTTAAGAATTTATCCTACATAAATGCTGTCCACGTTATAGTTCCATTTTCTAGATCTTAATTATAAAAAATTTATAATACTTAATGCAAAATACAGAGTTTCTGTTTTTTTTTTTTTAAGAGGGCAACATTAGTTAATTCACTAAATATGTATTTAGATTTTTCTACAGAAAATATTTTATTTCTGGTACCACAGCATCTAGAAATGAAAGAATGGGCACAATTCCTAGGTTCAGTATTTTCTGAAAAACCAAAAAACAATTCAAAATTCCAAACAACTAATTACACTTTCAGTTTTAAAACAGGTGAGAAAGAAAATCCTTCAGTCTGTTTCATACAATCAATACCTATGTAAGTAAGAGAGACTAACAGAAAAGAGGACAAAATATTGATACTACTCAAGATTTTTTTTAACCAACTGTCACTTGTACCCATTTCTCTCACCATAACCAGTAAGTCCTAGGCTCCAGAGTTTGCAGTGGCCTCCTGACTGGTCTCTCTCCTTCTAATCTTACCTGGAGAATCTACTACAACCAGAGTCAGAGAAAATAGCTTTTTAAATATAAATCAGATCGTATGTCCTATGTACTTAATACCATGCAGTGGCTCTGCAATACACGCACAGTAAACTCAGTGCTGCGCGGTCACTTTAGTCGTGTCCAACCCTGTGCAACCCTATGGACTGCAGCCCGCCAGGCTCCTCTGTCCATGGGATTCTCCGGGCAAGAATACTAGAGTGGGCTGCCATTCCCTTCTCCAGGGGACCTTCCCGACCCAGGGATTGAACCTGGCATCTCCTACATCTCTTGCATTGGCAGGCAGGTTCTCTACTGCTAGCGGCACCTGGGAATCCCAATAAACGCCGAAGTTCTTCGTAACTGTTTATAAAGCCTTACATCTGGGATTGTCTGATGAGCCCAACTCATTCTTCATCAGGGCCTTTACATGTGCTTTCTCCTCTGCTCAGACTGTTCTCTCAGATCTTCACGTGGCTGGCTTATCCTCACATTCAGATATCCGCTCAAATGTCACCTCGTTAGAGAAACCACAGGATCTAACCTCATTTCCGCCACTATCCCCTCATGCCATCCCAAACTCATCAGATTTCTTTCATAACACTTATTTATTACCACCAGAAATTACATTATTTCCTCGCTTCTCTTTTGCCTCTCTTCAGCACTAAAATACTGGAATCTAAGTTCTACTGGGACAAAGGTTTTGAATGTACTCTATGTTTGTCTTCTATAACAAAGTCTTACACAAAGGAGAAAGTTTTGAACGATTAAATGAGTGAACGAACGGCAACCATAACTCCGTATATGATCCACATTAATTTTGTTTGGGCCATATTATATTTCCCCAAATTTTCAACTGGTTGAAAACACTTGAGAAAAGGGTTATTTATAAAAATAGTCAGATCTATGGCTCCTCAGGGAAAAAAACGGAGCATCTGTCAAGCGTAGGTCTATATACGCCACACAGCACCATGGAAAGGCACTCCCCATTTTCAAACAATCTCTACACACTCATTTATTTACTATTATCTGCCTAGTTTCCAGTGGTGTTTGAGTTTGCCATTTTTAACTTATCAAGTAATAGAGAATCCAATATATGTCCTCTAACACTTCTGGTCCAATCTATCTACCATTTCTGAAGAAAAGGAGACTTAAGTTAAATACTGAGGAGGAAGTCCCTTGGAAAGCTAGTAGCAAAGTCTGGCCTCCTCCCAGGTTGTCTAAACTGTCCAGAGGCTACTTATATGATACACTGTCCCATTTTTAAAAGAGTTCAAACATCTCTTAAACTAGAACTCATCGGAAATTTTAATCAACTACATTTTCTTTCCCTGTACTTGTGTTAAAAGTGAAAGAGGAAAATCAAACAAGAATAAACACCAAAGCTTTAGGCTCCAAGCTCTGTCATATACTAAAAATATCACACACTGGTCTGAAAATTCTACCTCTTATATCTATAGAGCTATGTAATAAGACTTGTTGCTTAATATGGTAACAGCCAATCATTGCATGATCACGGTCATGCAATCTGAAGACTTATCTCAATTACTAAGAGGAGTAAGAACACTAAAACATTATTATAATATTTTTAACGTAATAGTTTTCCAATCAATGAAAATATTCCATTTATATCCCATTCCTTTAAGTAACATAAGTATTTTAGAAATATACTTGAAATACAGCAAGTGGCATGGTCCTTTAAACTTTATTACCAAATGTCAAACTTACTCCAAATGACAGAAAATGACATAAGGTCCATGGAACTACCCTGAAACTTATAAAATACTAATACTTTGCCACACTGTTATAGAGATTTAAAATTTTTTTGAAGTATTATAGATAACATTTAAATTCCCATATATAACCCTTCCTGATTCCATTTTCTTTCTTCATCAGAGCCAATTACTATCCATGTCTTGAGGTTTAGCATTACCATATAAATTTTTATTCTATTAGTATATATACATCTACAAATAATATCCAGAATTGTTCTACATGTTTGCAAATCCGAGGTAAATAGTATTATACTGAATGGATGACAGTGTGTTTTCAGAGTTAAACATAAGCAGGTAAAGTAATGTTTTAAAACTGAAGAGACACAGAAACAGGAAGACAGACAGAAAATTATTTAAAAACTGCCAAAGCTATCAGCATTTAAAATCTTACAGATAAAATTAGACTGACTTAAAAAAGAATAACCAATGAAAATCTGTACTTAACATCAGGATAGTGGGATTTAAAACAGAAACAAAGAATCTCTTAACTAAGAGAATTACTAGCTGAAATTGATATAATAACATTTCTTTAAAGTATTCATTAGGAAAAGGTGTCAGTACTGAGAGGCAGCTGCGACCTAGCTAAGCAAGAGGTTTATTTCTTATTGGAATAGTATATTCCTGGTCTGAGGCTTCACTTCAAAGTCTCTAGAGTTCAATTAAAACTGGATTAGGTAGAAGCAGACCCTTCTTTGGGACTTTCTGTTCACTGAAACTCTACTTACACTGACAGCACCCTAGACAGAGGTCTAGCCCTCCAATGAATCGGTTACTATGGAAACCATATCATTACCATTGCTCCGCAGTTATGACCCCAAGTCTAGAATAGCTTGAAAGCTTCAGCCTTCAGCACTCTCTTTGAATGTTTTCCATCTTGTTTCAATATCGTTAGTATTATTATTAGTGAATTCAGCTTTCATTTTTTAATAATTTATTTGAATAAAGATAGTTTATTGGTCAAATGTTAACAAAAGGTTGTAGAGAGGAACAAAAAAAATCATTTATATGTATATATACTCTCACACATATAAATGCATATATACTATTTATTTACATTAAAAGATCAATATTTTCCTTAAAATTCTATCTAAAAATTGTGACTCTGAAAAAGAATGTTGCTCAAATAAACCCACCTTTTCCCCTACACTTCAAATAGTATACTATGAATACGTGTGAAAATTTCTTCACCCTGTTGCATTAATTGGCTAGAAAGAAAGAATTTTTCACCTTTAATGATTCATTTTGAAAAGCTAAACAATTTATCCAAATAACACTTCCACTTTTCTCATCCTCATGGAAGGATTAAAACAAAAATCTGGATTATTTACTGCCCAACTACATGATACCCTTATTTACTGAATATTAGGCATGTGCAAAAAATAGATTTTAAAGTAGTCTCTGAAAACATAGCCATATTTGTTCCATTTAAGTAGAGGAAAAAAGGCTTTCTTTTTAAACTCTACCCTCAATAAATTTTAAATTTTTAAAAATTCTTTTAAAGGGAAAGATATTAAAAAGTGACTGAAACATATCACAAAACATATTTGAGAGTCTGCATCTGTAGAATCAATAAAGAGTATTTTTAAAACACTATTCTTAATGTTTAAAACTCGCACTGCATATCCTAGACTCAAATATTCATAAATTTTTGGAGAGATTTTACTGTTTCAGAGAATTCCATATTAATTTCAAAAGAATTCAGTAACAAAAGTAAAATCAAATAATACAAAGAAATAATAGCACTTAAAATTTCATAACAAAATCATTTCTAAAATATATGGATACATATTTAACATCAAAAAAATTTTTTACACTTAGTATACAAACTATAAGCTAACCAAGCCATCAACCAATGATACCACAGTCAGAAAATATTCATATCTCATTTTCATGAGCATAATTATAAATTAGTCACATGAATTATATCTTAATGTGGAAAATGGCAAATATTTGAAATAATAAAAATGAAAATACATGTTAAAAATGCACTAGTCTAAACAGTCTATCAATCTGCCACTAAACACATGTGCAAATATATATTATTTACAATAATTGCAATTTTAACAAAACAGTTGAAAGTAATTGTAATCAAGTATTTTAAAGCTGTACCACTCTATTATTAACATAGTTTTTAGATTTTGCTGCACATAATTTTCTCTGAAACTTGATATCAAAGCATAGCACTAAATTTATTTTAATATTGAATACCAGTTAGTTTAAGGATGTTCTTAATCACCATTATTTAAATATAAATTCTTAAAAAAAACTTAGTGGTCTCTTTGAATTGAAAAATAGCATATACTTGACTCTGGTAGAAATTTTAACGTGGCAATTTTGTTATTTAATATATATCCATGAACACATAGATTGTCCACAAACTTGGAAAAAATGACAATAAAAGTATAAAAGTTATGAATATAAAAGAAAATTACCTTTTAAATTAATTATGAGTTATTTTATATTTTTCATCTATATAGTAAATTTCCTCCTGCTTACTGGTACTATGATGCAGTATTCTCCTTAGCATTTTCATGGGTGACAAATTCAATTAAACATATTCATTACTCTAATGTTCTATTTGGCAGTTTAGTCAGTATGAAAAATTAAAAATATATAAATAAAATGCTGTGTGACCTCTGTATTGATTGGGCTAAAACGGCTTTAGCCTGGGTGTGGACGTTGGGGCATCTGGGAGGGGCAAGAAGGGAGCACACAAACACATACACTCTTATGTTTTCTCTTCCAATTACTGAGGGAGATGATAAAACCACAGCAAATGATGTATCAGCTCATTTTATCTTATCGCTTTGGGGCTAGGTGACAATGAAGTTCATATTTCACTGACTCCCATTGAAGATTGTGAAAATTACTTGCCCTCATGACCTGAAATTTCACTAGAAGACAGAAATTTCTCTTCTGCAAAGTAATGCAATTTTTCAGATGTCAACCTTTAGCCCAGCTTTAAAAATTAATTTCATTTATATTAACCAATGATATTGATATTTTCACAGAACGCTCTTTGATACATGAAGCACAGACTGGCAAATTGATGTTGCTTTAGATGGGTAAAACTATTTTATTTTAAGCTGCTATGGCAGACAGATTTATGGCAAACTGAAATTCCCATTTCATAATTTAATATTTGTGCTGGAGCAGAGAACCTTTAAGCCCTTGGCCTGTAAATAATTCAGACTCAGTTGGTTCTTTTATTTTCAATATTCTTCAGCTTAAAGATAATTTGCATTCTAAATAATGTTTCATAAAAGCCACCTCTTACTGAACTTACATTTATTATATATATTAACGAGTCAAGAGCCAAGTATAGTAATGAATAAGCAGAACAAAGAAGATATTTAGCCATCATCCAACTAATTTTTAGATTTTTAAAT
Source organism: Neotragus moschatus (assembly GCA_006410615.1). Lineage (NCBI taxonomy): Eukaryota > Metazoa > Chordata > Mammalia > Artiodactyla > Bovidae > Neotragus > Neotragus moschatus. The sequence continues at coordinate 73,909 of SJYA01002327.1, forward strand.
ATTTAAACTGTGTCTCCAATCTGATTTTTATGAAAGAAGAACCTAAATGTTCAAAAGAAGGATAATAAGGAATAATAATGAGCAACATGAATGTATCTTGCTTTCTTCTTCATAGCGCAGAAAGAGCAAGGTGTTAAATTTTGAGAAAAAGAATAAACAGGTACGTAGCTGAATTAAAAGAGATATTTGGATTTGGAGTTACTTTCAAGATAAAAATATGATAAAAATAAAGCCACCATGTCAATTTTATCATGAATAAGATGTGAAAGTGTTTGATTTCAGTATACAGATATAGAAATTACCTTGAATACATACAAAGAAAAATGTAAGTATTGTGCAGTGGTAAAAATATTACTAAAAAAATAGTTACTAAAAATCTAAGATATGTATACCTTATCAAGTTTTTATTACCTTTATCCAGTAAAGAGTTTTGTTTAATTCAAATGCCTTGAGAAAACAATCACGAGACCAAAACTTTTCATTTTATTAATAAGTAAGTTAAACATAAACATGCACTAATTTATCCATTAATCTATATTCTTAAAATTAGAAAAATGCAACACACACACACAAAAAGTCTGCAATTTAGCTATTTTCTCCCCAAGATGGATTAATAATATAAATGATACCTTATTTTTTCCATTTAAATTGAAAAGAATCCTAGTTACTTCTTAAAAGCTTGTGAGAATAACTGTTATTGTCACTGAACTCAAGTTACCAAGTGTTTTTGCCTATTACTCGGTACACTGACTCTCTAAAGTCATGAAGAAGGAGTTAAATTTAAATCAGCGCTGATCAAATACTGCCTAATATTTAATGGGCTGGAATATTCCATAACATATACTTTTAAAACAAGCAATAGACACAGGCTATCTTTCTTCTCGATGTTGATTCTTACTTGATGAATTTAATATCAATCCCAGATTGGTATCAAAGGCCCTCTCTACATACAGGAAGGAAATATTCAAAGGAGAGTAATAGCAGCCTGTAGCTGGGCTTCCCAGGTGGTGCAGCAGTAAAGAATCCACCTGAAATATAGGCAACATAGGTTCAATCCCTGAGTTGGGAAGATCCCCAGGAGAAGGAAATGGCAACCCACTCCCTTGTTCTTGCCTGGAAAATACTATGGACAGAGGAGTCTAGTGGGCTACTATTTACAGGTTGGCAAAGAGTCGGACAAAACTGAGCAACTGAGCACACAGCCTGTAGCTAGACTACTTATCTCACTGTTGCAGACACAACATGGTTTAGTCACTGCACGATTCTCTGGTGACTAACCTATTTAACTAATTAAAGGAAAAACCTTCGATAAATTCGTTTCTGTTCTTCAAATATAGGAAATAAATAAAAAGGAAAAGGAAAACGTTACATTAGAACTCAATGCTAAAAGTAGGACACTTTCTTCCTAATTTGAGGGAAATACTTTTCCACTTTTTTTTTTTTTTTAATTTATTCCTCTTAAGTACTCAACTTGTTTAGCTGGAGCCAATTATAAATGAGTAGTCCAGGTTCCTATTTGCTTCCATGCTAAAGCATGAAACTGAATACTGGGCTTGTATTCTGCTTCAGATACAATCTTTCAGAAAGTTATTTTCTTAAAGGACACATATTACAGAGAATATTATGAATGCTACTTAAGTAAGATTTGGAAGTTAACATGATTCCGTTGTGTAACTCCGTACACTGGAGTTCCTGCTCGCCTACAGCTTTGAGAGACTAGGCCACTGGTCTCAGTCACCTTTCTATTCACATATCAGATACGGTGCCAGGAACATCGAAGCCACTGACTGACCGACAGAAAGCCAGCCCAACCTCACCAACCACATACAGTCTAAGGCTCTGGGAACGCATGTGCACAAACACAGCAGAGAGCAAGAACAGGCAGAAGAATACAAGGGAAAACTACAGCACAACACTTAACAAAAAAAACATTGAACAGTCAGTATATTTCAACTTCTGACCAAGATGGAGCAACAGGGACTGGACTTACCCTTGTACATAAATAATACTTAAAATAGATACTACATGTGAAAAAAACTGTCTTAAGAGCTCAAACATCAAGTATTGAACAATACTGAACTCTCAGAGACAGGACAGAGCGGTGACACCAACTACCGCCCCAACTCCCTGCCGCAGAAGACTCTGCTGGCTTCAGGCAGGTAGAGGAAATACGACTGGAACATAGTGGTCTCTTACAATAGGGAAAACAGCTTGAAGTACCATAGATCAAGGGGGCTAAAACTGCAAGGACGAGTAGCAGATGAGAGAAAGCATTGCTCCTGAGATCTGCAGTCTTCAGCTCAGACCTGATCAGCTTAAGAAAACAATTCAAGGCCAGTAAAAGAATCATCCCACCAAATTACAGGGTACAATACCCAGAGCTCACATAAGCACAGCAAAAAGCAATCTCATAATACATCAAGCACTGGTTAGAGTGCTCAGAAGGGTTTTGCCTTAGTAGTGGGAAAAAATCAGACTAGACTAAATACTGCTCTGGTCCTGCCGAACAAATCTTAACAGCACCATCCACATGGATCACACTATTTTCAAGGTACTTAGTTGTGTCCTACAATGATAGATTAACATATTTATAGAACACAAAAATGTCTACAACACAACAGGGTAAAATTCACAACTTGTGTTTAATTCGTAAATAATAGGCCTGAATAAAAATCAGGAAAACATAACCCATAATGAGAGGAGAAATTACAAAAATGACAGGATTATTGGTAAAGTACATCAAACCAGAGAAAGTAGATATCAGAATCTTAAAAATAAGAGAATATTAAAGAATTCCACTAACAGGATACGAACAGAATAATAGAGGGTCATTTCATTTGCAATGGTTGGGCTTCCCTGGTAGCTCAGATGGTAAAGAACCTGCCTACAATGCAGGAGACCTGGGTTCAATCCCTGGATCGGGAAGATCCCCTGGAGAAGGGAATAATAACCCACTCTAGTATCCTTGTCTGGAGAATTCCACAGACAGACAACAGGGATGCAAAGAGCATGACACGCCTGAGCAACCAATACTTTCACTTTCTTTCAGAGGGTCATTTCATTTGCAATGGTCATCATAACATCAGATCATTTCATCAAGAGGTCATAATTATCCTAATTGTTTCTGGAACAATTTTTTTTAATATACAAAAGAAAATTACAAAAGAAAAACTGAGAGGACCAAAACAAGAAATACATAAATCCTCAATTACAAATAGGTTTCAACACTTCCCTTTCAATAATTGATAAAGAAAGTAGATGGAAAATCAGTAAAGATATAGAATATTTGAGAATCAGACCACTGACCATAAACAGAACAACAGTTGAATACACATTTACAAAGACAGTGCATACTATAGACCAATAAGCAAGCTGTGATAAATTTAGATTCAAATCATATAAAGTTTGTGCATATGTTCAGTCGTGCTAACTCTTTGCGACCCCATGGACTGTATCCTGCAAAGCTTCTCTGTTCACAAAATCTTCCAGCCAAGAGTACTGGAGCAAGTTACCATATCCTTCTCTGGGGATCTTCCTGACCCAGGGATTGCACCCACGTCTTGGTAAACAGGTTCTTTATGAGCTGAGCCATCAGGAAAGACCCATAAAGCTATATTCTCTGACAACAATGGAATTAAATTAGAAATCAATAACACATTTTTTTTCCTTCCCAATATATGAAAATGAAACAATACACTTCTAAGTAAACCATGGGTCTGAGAAAAAAAAGGAGGTATTTTGAACTGAACACAAATAAAACTAGAACATATAAAAATTGTGGAATGCACTTAAATTAGTACTTAGAAGGAAATTTCTAGCACTAAACACCTATATTAGTGAGAAAGAGAAAAGGTCTCCTACCAAAAATTCAGCTTTCACTTTAACAAGTCAGGAAAAAGTAACAGCAAATTAAACTGAAAGTAAGCAAAAGAAAAGAAATAAAATAAAAATAAAAATCAATGACACAGAAAACCAAGAAAGAGAGAAGAAAATAATCAATGACAAAAGATTGATTCTTTTAAAAGATCGATAAAATGTGTCTCTAAACAGACTCCTTAGGCAAAAAAGAGAAAAAAACACAAATTATGAAAATCAAGAATGATATATAAGTACCAATATCAGCAGAGAAAAAGCATCACTATGGATTACACAGAGTGTAATAATAAGAATACTAAGAACAATAATAATAATAAAAAGAATAATAAGGGAATACTACCTAGCCCCGGTGGGCTACAGTCCATAGGCTCAAAGACTCGGACACCACTGAGCAATTAAGTACAATATATATAACTTTATATCACTAAATTGCACAATTCTTTCAGATGGACAGATTATTTGAAAGACGCAAACTACCAAAGCCCCCTCAAGAAGAAACATAACATGAACGGCATTATACTTATTAGAGAAACCAAATCAATAGTTTAAATCTTCCCATGAAGTAAACTCCAGGCCAAGGAGACTCCACTGGTGAATGCTACAAATGTTTAAAGAAGAAACAGAACTAATGCTATACAACTCTTCCAGAATACTTAGGAGGGGGAAATACTTGCCAACTTATTTTATGAGGCCAGCCCTACTCACATATTGAAACTAGACAGAAGCATTGAGACAAGAAAATACACAGGGCAGCCTCACTTAAATGTTTATATAATTTATTTGTCTTAAGACATTAAGGATGTTCTCTTACAATAAGTAGACACAAAGTACCAAGAGAGTTTTCCCACTCCTGTGCTTTCACAAATTATCCCTAAATGTATCCAACCATTCTCAACAATTCTCAAGAATGTCTACAACAACTTCCTTTTGTGATGCATTCCAATTTGACTTTCTTTGGATTTTACCAGACTGGCTGAATTCTCAGTCGTCCCATTTTACACAGAGGGATTTCATCCATAACCACCACTTCTAACACCAAACAGAGGTGCGAGAATAGACTGATAAGGCATTAGAAGTGATTAACTCCACATGGTAATGATTCAGGTATAAACTCAACCAAATCGCATACGATTAAACAGTGGAAGTGACATATAGATTCACGGGATTATATCCGATAGACTGCCTAATGAACCATGGATGGAGTTTCGTGACATTTTATAGGAGACACGGATCAAAACCATCCCCAAGAAAACAAAAATGCAAGAAGTCAAAATGGTTGTATGAGGAGGCCTTACAAGTAGCTAAGAATAGAAGAGAAGTGAAAAGAAAAGGAGAAAAGGAAAGACATACCCATTTGAATGCAGAGCTCCAAAGAATAGCAAGGAGAGATAAGAAAGCCTTCCTCAGTGATCAATGCAAAGAAATAGAGGAAAACGATAGAATGGGAAAAACTAGAGATCTCTTCAACAAAACTGAGAGATACCAAGGGAATATTTAATGCAAAGACAGGCACAATAAAGGACAGAAACGGTATGGACCTAACAGAAGCAGAAGATATTAAGAAGAGGTGGCAAGAATACACAGAAGAACTGTACAAAAAAGATCTTCATGACCAAGATAATCACGATGGTGTGATCACTTACCTAGAGCCAGACATCCTGGTATGTGAAGTCAAGCGTGCATTAAGAAGCATCACTACAAACAAAGCTAGTGGAGGTGATGGAAATCCAGTTGAGCTATTTCAAATCCTAAAAGATGATGCTGTCAAAGTGCTGCACTCAATATGACAACAAATTTGGAAAACTCAGCAGTGGCCACAGGACTGGAAAAGGTCATTTTTCACTCCAATCCCAAAGAAAGGCAACGCCAAAGAATGCTCAAACTACCACACAACTGCACTTATCTCACACGCTAGCAAAGTAATGCTCAAAATTCTCCAGGCTAGAGCCTTGAACTCCAACTGTGGACTGTGACGTTCCAGATGTCCAAGTGGAATTAGAAGAGGCAGAGGAACCAAAGACCAAATTGGCAACATCCACTGGATCATCAAAAAAGCAAGAGACTTCCAGAAAAACATCTATTTCTGCTTTATTGACTATGCCAAAGTCTTTGACTGTGTTTAGCAAACTTCAGTTCAGTGGCTCAGTTGTCTCCAACTCTTTCTGACCCCATGGACTGCAACACATCAGGCATCCTTGTCAAACAACAACTTCTGGAGTTTACCCAAACTCATGCCCATCGAGTTGGTGATGCCATCCAACCATCTCATCCTCTGTCATCCCCTTCTCCTGCCCCCAATCCCTCCTAGCATCAGGGTATTTTTTTTCCCATCAGGTGGCCAAAGTATTGGAGTTTCAGCTTCAGCATTAGTCCTTCCAATGAACACTCAGAACTGATCTTTAGAATGGACTGGCTGGATATCCTTGCAGTTCAATGGACTCTCAAGAGTCTTCTCCAACACCACACTTCAAAAGCATCAAACCTTCACCACTCAACTTTCTTTATAGTCCAACTGTCATATCCATACATGACTACTAGAGAAACCATAGCCTTGACTAGACAGACCTTTGTTGGCAAAGTAATGTCTCTGCTTTCTCATATGCTGTCTAGGCTGGTTAAAACTTTCCTTCCAAGGAGTAAGCGTCTTTTAATCTCATGGCTGCAGTCACCATCTGCAGTGATTATGGAGCCCAAAAAGATAAAGTCTGCCACTGTTTCCATTGCTTCTCCATCTATTTGCCATGAAGTGATGGTATCAGATGATATGATCTTAAGTTTTCTAAATGTTGAGCTTTAAGCCAACTTTTTCACTCTCCTCTTTCACTTTCACAAAGAGGTTCTTCAGTTCTTCTTCACTTTCTGTCATAAGGATGGTGTCATCTGCATATTTGAGGTTATTGATATTTCTCCCGGTAATCTTGATTCCAGCTTGAGCTTCATTTGACTGTGTGGATCACAAGAAACTATGGAAAATTCTGAAAAAGATGGGAATACCAGACCACCTGACTTGCCTCCAAAGAAATCTGTATGCAGATCAGGAAGCAATAGTTAGAACTGGACATGGAACAACAGACTGGTTCTAAATAGGGAAAGGAGTATGTCAAGACTATATACTGTCACCCTGCTTATTTAACTTATATGCAGAAGCACAAGCTGGAATCAAGTTTGCAGGGGGAAAATATCAGTAACCTCAGATATGCAGATGACACCACCATAAGGGTGGCCTTATGGAAGAAAATGAAGAAGAACTAAAGAGCCTCTTGATGAAAGTGAAAGAGGAGAGTGAAAAAGTTGGCTTAAAACTCAACATTCAGGAAACTAAGGTCATGACATCCGTTCCCATCACTTCATGGCAAATAGATGGGGAAACAATGGAAACAGTGAGACTTTTTTGGGTTCCAAAATCACTGCAGATGGTGACTGCAGCCATGAAATTAAAAGATGCTTGCTCCTTGGAAGAAAAGCTATGACCAACCTAGATACTATATTCAAAAGCAGAGACATTATTTTGCCAACAAAGGTCCAGCCAGTCAAAGCTACGGTTTTTCCAGTAGTCATGTATGGATATGAGAGTTGGACTATAAATCAAGTTGAGTGCCAAAGAATTGACGCTTTTGAACTGTGGTGTTGGAGAAAACTCTTGAGAGTCCCTTGGACTGTAAGGAGATTCAACCAATCCATCCTAAAGGAAATCAGTCCTGAGTGTTCAATGGAAGATGATGCTGAAACTCCAATACTTTGGCTGCCTGATGCAAAGAACCAACTCACTGGAAAAGACCTTGATGCTGGGAAAGATTGAAGGTGAGAGGAGAAGGGGACAACAGAAGATGAGATGGTTGGGTGGCATCACCAACTTGATGGACAGGAGTTTGAGCAAGCTTCAGGAGCTGGTGATGCACATGGAGGTCTGGCGTGCTGCACTCCATAGGGTCACAAAGAGTCGGACACAAATTGAGCAACTGAACTTCTACATGGAGAGGACAGTTTTGGACTCATATTGAACCACTTACTAGATTAGGTACCTTCACAAAAATGTCCTCTAAATTCTCAAATTCAACATATCAAGAAATGAATTCATTCTTCATTCACCTCAAGAGCTACTGCTAATCCATTACAGATTATTTTACTAAAGGAAATCACAAAAGCCACACAAAAGTCTGAGTCATCCTAATCCCTTATCTCTCGGTCAATAAGTTCAATAGATTCTATCCTCCTGGCACTTATATTCACCTGCTTTTAATGTCCACTCAAATCTACTTTAAAGCAAGTCCTCATCATATTTGGAGGATTTTCAGACATATCTCATGTTCCAACCATGTCACACAACATAAAGTTCAGCCATACTATGGTGTGATAGTATCTGAAAAGCAAACTCTTACTGAGATTTGTGGGGGAGATGGTGAGCCTACTTGTATTAGAGGACTATAGACAGTCATAGCGACAACAGCAACCCATAAAATTTAATTAAAGCTTGTCCTAGGCTAGGATCTACGCTAATTGCTTCATTTCAATTATTTTTGAAATTGACACTATGAAATATATATAATTTTCACCGTTTTATAAATGAGGAAACAGTTTAAGAAGTTAGATTAACTGGTCAAAATTACGTCACTAGTGAGTAGGACAGCCAAGTCCATCAGGCATCTAGCACTGCACTCTCAGAGGCAACCTAGTGCTTCTTCCACGGTGAAAGGTCAAGCCAAGGTTTTGTAAAACCTCCTGACTCCCCAAGCAGATGCAACCATTCTCTGTTCTCTGCTGTCACGGACCTAGTACAAATGACATTTATTTGTATCCCTTATCAGACAATAACCTTCCTTAGGTAGACGTACCTATTATTTATTCTTATAAACTTGGAGTATCTAGTACACTATACAACTGAATACATGATGAAGTTAATGAGTACATGATGAGATTAACTATTTCTTCTGAAAACTACTCTTCATTTCCCACGCTATGCTTCTACAATTAGTTTCAAAACCAAACAGAAGAGAGATCTCTAGACGAGGCAAAACCAGTGAATGAACGCTGTGTCTCAGCTCCTATTAAGGGCATTCAGTCGGGCCTTAATCAAGGTTAGTGGAATGCGTTGTTCGCAGAGAGGGTGGTTAAAATAACCTCTCTTAAATACTACGAAATTGAGAATTTATTTCAGTCGGTTCAGTTGCTCAGTCGTCTCCAACTCTTAGCGACCCCATGGACTGCAGCCCACCAGGCTCCTCTGTCCATGGATTTTCTAGGCAAGAGCACTGGAGTGGGGTGCCATTGCCTTCTGCAATTTTTCTATATCATCTAAAAACACTCAATTTGCTACAGAAGATAAGGGAAAAAATGGCATAGATGGAAATCAAAAGAAACATTAAACACTGAGAGGAAGATAGTAACTTATGAGATATAGGCAAAATTCATAGGCTGTGTTAAGCAGAGATAATGAATGAGGAAGTAGCTTGCGAGAGATACATTTTTTTAAGTGGTAAATATGTACAGTAAATTTAAACTTAGATATGTTAGAGACAAAGTAGATTGACTATATGATAAAGAAGAATGTTACAGCTAGAAAGAGACTGAGGAACCCAGTCATAGAGTGTCATCATGACAACTTTGTTTTGAATGCTGACATTTCTGCAGGAGTTGAGAGCAAGGCAAAATTGCACTTTTGTATCAGACATTCTTTGGAAGGATGTTTGTACCGAGAACAGCCCTGAAGAGACAAAGTGTCTTGCTTCAGAGCAAAGGGCAAGTCTGTTTACAACCCAGTATAATAAAGATAATGATGACCTTTGGGGCAAAGGCCAGACTTCACTACCCACTGTAAACATTTTGGGTTCCTAAAGATGCAAGCAGCTCAACAGGGACATAAACTCACTGGGTACACAGTATGTGTCTGGGTTTCTCGGCTTAGTCTGCTCAGACTGCCATCATACAGCATCACAGACTGGGTGGTTTAAGCCTCAGAAATAAACTTCTCACACTTCTGGAGCCTCGGAGATCCAAGGTCAAGGTGCCTGAAGTTTTAGTTCCCAGTAAGAGCTCTCTTCCTGGCATGTAGAGAGCTACTTTCTCACAGAATCCTAACATGGTAAAGAGAAAGATCTCTCTTCCTTTTAAGTTCTATCACACTAGGGAACCTACCTCACGACCTTGTTAAAACTTAATTACCTCCTAAAGATAGGTACAGTCAAAACTGGGGTGGAGGGTTTAGGGTTTCAATACACAAATGAAGAAGGACACAATTCAGTCCACAGCAACTCTCCACATCACCTTGAGAAACCTGGGGTTAAGAGGAACAGACATAAACAGATGTTTATTCTCTTCATCATGTTGTAATAAAGGTCTTTGTATCAGACCCAGGAGTCTCATGTCTTCTGCCAATATTCAGGAATTTTTGGCAAGTTAAACTGTTACTTTGCAAGTAATGTAAAATTTCAGATCTGATAGTTCTTGACACTCTAGAAGACAATTATCAGGCTTAAATGTGAAAAGGAGCTATAACATACTTTGCTGACAGGAATGCAAAGGAAAGTATATGTTGTTAATGAAAAGATGAAACGTAAAACCCCTTCGGAAAGCAGCCTTACATTATTTACCAAAAATAAAGATAGCTGCATTTTTCATAGTGATGTAAACAAAAATGGTAGATGAGACCACAAAATCCAATGTATGTCATTAAGAAAATAACGAAAAATTATGCTACGTCGTCTTCTTCAGTCATTGAAGACAATGAATGAATCCAATATCAGCTTGACTCGCTGGATATTTAGTATCAAAATATAGTGGAGTGAGAAAAACAACGTAAGAAAAAGCATAAATAATAGGATTTCATTTTTGGAAATGAATAAAAAATTCACAAACAAAAATTTGTATAAAAATAGAGAAAAATATGAAAGGATATGTGCTAGACTGTTAATATATGTTAGGTATGGGGGGGTGAGAATCTGTGGGGAAGGAAATGGGAGTGAGGAGACCCAAGAAAAGAGGGGGGAAGCATGCATAAAAGCAAAACACACATGCAACAAAAACAACCACTGAGTTAAATATATTTATAATATACAACTGCATTCAGTTCAGTTGCTCAGTCCTGTCCGACCCTTTGTGATCCCATGAATCGCAGCACGCCAGGCCTCCCTGTCATCACCAACTCCTGGAGTTCAGTCAAACTCACGTCCATCGAGTCAGTGATGCCATCTAGCCATCTCATCCTCTGTCGTCCCCTTTTCCTCCTGCCCCCAATCCCTTCCAGCATCAGGATCTTTTCCAATGGGTCAATTCTTCCTATTAGGTGGCCAAAGTACTGAGTTTCAGCTTTAGCATCATTCCTTCCAAAGAAATTCCAGGGCTGATCTCCTTTACAATGGACTGGTTGGATCTCCCTGCAGTCCAAGGGACTCTCGAGAGTCTTCTCCAACACCACAGTTCAAAAGCATCAATTTTTGGCACTTAGCTTTCTTCACAGTCCAACTCTCACATCCATACATGACCACTGGAAAAACCATAGCCTTGACTAGACAGACCTTTGTTGGCAAAGTAATGGCTCTGCTTTTGAATATGCTATGTAGGTTGGTCATAACTTTCCTTCCAAGGAATAAGCATCTTTTAATTTCATGGCTGCAGTCACCATCTGCAGTGATTTTGGAGCCCCCCAAAGTAAAGTCTGACACCGTTTCCACTGTTTCCCCATCTATTTGCCATGAAGTGATGTGACCAGAGGCCATGATCTTCATTTTCTGAATGTTGAGCTTTATGCCAACTTTTTCAGTCTCCTCTTTCACTTTCATCAAGAGGCCTTTTAGTTCCTCTTCACTTTCTGCCATAAGTGTGTTGTAGGTATGCATAAAGATTCCTTACAATATGAGTAAGAAAAGGTACGCCCCCACTTTTTTATGTTGACTATGCTATCAGTTTTTGTATACTGTCATGGAGGACAAGAATGATTTTCTTTTCTCTCCTTTCTTTCAAAAGTTTTCAAGGTTCAACTCATTTTCTTTTTTTCTCCTGAAGTTTCCAAAGTTCTTTCTATAGATTCTTTGAGTTCTTCAGGACTAACCTTCCTTTCTCCTCACTGTCTTTAAAGGTAAGACTACAACTTTCCATTTTAAATGCTTTACTCCTGATTTCTATTAACAAAGGTTCAGGATGGTGTCTTTCACAATCAGAATGGAGACTTGATTTAGAAAACAGAACTGAAGACTAACATGGATTTCAGTTCCGATCTCAGAGTTCACCAAACCATTTTTCTTACCCATATATTAGCAACCTCTATATACCTGTTGTAACAATGAGACTAGAACAGGAATTTACTGAGGTTCAGTGAGTAATTTTATTTCTGAGGATCAACAGCCTTAAATTCCTATCTATTTGACCTCTACTGGAAGCATTAATTGTATAATTTGTTTATATGTTTTTATGTTGATATGCATGTAGATCTGTCTTGGAAAAATTTCTTCTATGGTTTATTTTGCTTCATTCAAAATTTATATTAAAAACAACCTATAATTGAAAGTAAACTAATTCCATATAATATAACCTTCAATGCTCAAAGCTCCCACATATAAGAAGCAAAAGAAGAGAAAACATGCAGGGACTGAAATCAATCACTATTTTTGTAATTAACAATCTATTAAGGTATGGTAAAATTCACAAATAATAGGTATATACAGTTTGATGAGTTTTAATAAATTTACACATCTGTATTATCATCACCCTCTCCAGAAAGTGGGCATAGAGAGACCATGCTGCTGCTAAGTCACTTCAGTCGTGTCCGACTCTCTGCGACCCCATAGACTGCAGCCCACCAGGCTGCCCCACCCCTGGGATTCTCCAGACAAGAACATTGGAGCAGGTTGCCATTTCNGTTTTAATAAATTTACACATCTGTATTATCATCACCCTCTCCAGAAAGTGGGCATAGAGAGACCATGCTGCTGCTAAGTCACTTCAGTCGTGTCCGACTCTCTGCGACCCCATAGACTGCAGCCCACCAGGCTGCCCCACCCCTGGGATTCTCCAGACAAGAACATTGGAGCAGGTTGCCATTTCCTTTTCCAATGCATGAAAGTGCAAAGTGAAAGTGAAGTCGCTCAGTTGTGTCCAACCCTCAGCAAACCCATGCACTGCAGCCTTCCAGGCTCCTCCATCCATGGGATTTTCCAGGCAAGAGTACTGGAGTGGGGTGCCATTGCTTTCTCCAAGAGAGACCATAACTCAACATAATAAAAGCCATATATGTCAAACTCATAGCCAACATCATACTCAATGGTGAAAAGTTTGGAAGCATTTCCTGTAGCAACGGGAACAAGAAAAGGATGTCTACTCTTTTGATTTGTTTTTTTTAAGTGGCAAAAGTGAGCATCCTTCTCTTAGAAAAGGAATTTTGGAAGTCCTAGTCAAAGCAATCAGATAAGAAAAAGCAATAAAGGGGAACCAAACTGAAAAGGAAGAAGTAAAAGTCACTACTCACAAATGACATGATGCAATACATAGATAATTTTTTAAACCAATTGGTTGATGGTGCTTTTCCAGTCTCTTACATAGTTACTGACTTTATACCTATTGTTCTATCCATCACAGAGAGAGAAAATTTAAAACCTCCTGCTATAAACTGTGAAGTCAGTTCTCCCTTTAATTCCTTCAGCTTTTGCTTCCTATTTTACTGTCTCTACTGCTTGATGCTATGTCAGTTTCCCATTGCTGTTGTAACAAATGACAGCAAACCGTGCCTTAAAACATGCAATGTCATCTTATACTCCGGGAGGTGACAATTCCGAAATAGACCTTAAAAGGCTAAAACAAGTAACACCAGGCCGACTTCCTTCTGAAGGCTAGTGAGGAAAATCTACCTCTGTTTCTCCACCTTCTAGAGACCACCTGCATCCTTTGGACAACAGCCTCTTCTTCCTCCATCTGCATTCAGCAGTGTAGTCTTTAAGTCTCTCTCTCTCTTGACTTCTGCTTCTGACATCACATTTCTCTCTTTGATCTCTTCTGTCTCTACTCTTACTTATAAGAAACCCTGTGTTTACTCTGGGTACTCAGATAATCCAGCATAATCTCACCACTTCCAGATTCTTAATTTAGCACTGTAAAGTCCCTTTCTCAAGGAAAGGTACATATTCACAGGTTCTGGGGGATGGGATATGACATGTTCAGGGAACACTTATTCTGTCTACCACCGACATATATACATTTAGGCCTTTAGTATTGTCTTGATAAGATGGACCTCTTATGGTATCCTATTGATCTCTGACAATGTTCCTGAAATCTATTTTATCCATTTTTAATACTGTGGCTTCAGATTTATGACGAGTGTTTACATAATACATGTATTTTTTAATTGGATCACATGTACTTGACATTGTCCCATAGCTAATGTTCGGTTCACTTTGTATGATTTTTTTTTTTTTTTTAATTTCTGTGCTTCCATTAGCAGAATTTCTATTGCCTTGACTTTAGCTTAACTTTGATCACTTTTTTTCCTTACAGTATCAAATACAACGTTAGGAACACCTAGTTTTCAGTTCAACTGTTATAATTTTAGGTTCTAAAACTCTCATTTTGTTCTGGCTTATACTTCTCACTGTTGTACTGAGATGCCCCATGGGCTTCCTTCTTGCACTAATATTTTCCATTAAATATTTGAATATATTTATAATAGCCTTTTTTTCTTTCTTTCACTTCTTTCCCAAGTGATTTTTTTCTTTCTTTATTTATTTTTATCATTACCTAAACAATAGATTTTATTATGATTTCACCAATTTTTTCATGAATGACCCCTATTCCAGAATCCAATTAAAAATTACTACACTGTATTTAGTTTTCTCCTCAGTCATCTTTGGTCTGTGTCAGTCTTGTCTTGGTCTTCATAACCTTAACAAATTTGAAGAGAATTGGCCAGAAATTGTGTCAACTGTTCAGAATCTGGCCTTTTCTGTTGTTTTCTCAAGATTATAATGGGATTATGGGGTTTTGTTACTAATTTATTAAGAAAAGGTAGCAAGAATACACAGAAGAACTGGACAAAAAAGATCTTCATGACTCAGATGATCATAGTGCTGTGATCACTCACCTAGAGCCAGACATCCTGGAATGTGAAGTCAAGTGGGCCTTAGAAAGCATCACTACGAACAAAGCTAGTGGAGATGATGGAATTCCAGTGGAGCTATTTCAAATCCTGAAAGATGATACTGTGAAAGTGCTGCACTCAATGTGCCAGCAAATTTGGAAAACTCAGCAGTGGCCACAGGACTGGAAAAGGTCAGTTTTTATTCCAATCCCAAAGAAAGACAATGCCAAAGAATGCTCAAACTACTGCACAACTGCACACATCTCACACTCTAGCAAAGTAATGCTGAAAATTATTCAAGCCAGGCTTCAGCAATACATGAACCATGAACTTCCTGATGTTCAAGCTGGTTTTAGAAAAGGCAGAGGAACCAGAGATCAAATTGCCAACATCCGCTGGATAATCAAATGAGCAAGAGAGTTCCAGAAAAACATCTATTTCTGCTTAATTGACTATGCCAAAACCTTTGACTGTGTGGATCACAACAAACTGGAAAATTCTGAAGAGATGGTAATACCAGACCACCTGACTTGCCTCTTGAGAAACCTGTATGCAGGTCAGGAAGCAACAGTTAGAACTGGACATGGAACAACACGATGGCTACAAATAGGGAAAAGGAGTACATCAAGGCTATATACTGTCACCCTGCTATTTAACTTCTATGCAGAGTACATCAGGAGAAACATTAGGCTGGAAGAAGCACAAACTGGAATCAAGATTGCTGGGAGAAATATCAATAACCTCAGATATGCAGATGACACCACCCTTATGGCAGAAAGTGAAGAAGAACTAAAGAGCCTCA
>SJYA01002327.1:90020-153497 GCA_006410615.1 Neotragus moschatus
GAACAAAGCTAGTGGAGGTGATGGAATTCCAGTTGAGCTATTTCAAATCCTGAAAGATGATGCTGTGAAAGTGCTGCACTCAATATGCCAGCAAATTTGGAAAACTCAGCAGTGGCCACAGGACTGGAAAAGGTCAGTTTTTATTCCAATCCCAAAGAAAGACAATGCCAAAGAATGCTCAAACTACTGCACAACTGCACACATCTCACACTCTAGCAAAGTAATGCTGAAAATTATTCAAGCCAGGCTTCAGCAATACATGAACCATGAACTTCCTGATGTTCAAGCTGGTTTTAGAAAAGGCAGAGGAACCAGAGATCAAATTGCCAACATCCGCTGGATAATCAAATGAGCAAGAGAGTTCCAGAAAAACATCTATTTCTGCTTAATTGACTATGCCAAAACCTTTGACTGTGTGGATCACAACAAACTGGAAAATTCTGAAGAGATGGTAATACCAGACCACCTGACTTGCCTCTTGAGAAACCTGTATGCAGGTCAGGAAGCAACAGTTAGAACTGGACATGGAACAACACGATGGCTACAAATAGGGAAAAGGAGTACATCAAGGCTATATACTGTCACCCTGCTATTTAACTTCTATGCAGAGTACATCAGGAGAAACATTAGGCTGGAAGAAGCACAAACTGGAATCAAGATTGCTGGGAGAAATATCAATAACCTCAGATATGCAGATGACACCACCCTTATGGCAGAAAGTGAAGAGGAACTAAAAAGCCTCTT
The DNA here is from genome assembly GCA_006410615.1 of Neotragus moschatus. Taxonomy (NCBI): domain Eukaryota; kingdom Metazoa; phylum Chordata; class Mammalia; order Artiodactyla; family Bovidae; genus Neotragus; species Neotragus moschatus. Next base: position 90,765 of record SJYA01002327.1, read on the forward strand.
GATGAAAGTGAAAGAGGAGAGTGAAAAAGTTGGCTTAAAGCTCAACATTCAGAAAACGAAGATCATGGCCTCTGGTCACATCACTTCATGGGAAATAGATGGGGAAACAGTAGAAACAGCATCCATCAGACTTTACATTTCGGGGCTCCAAAATCACTGCAGATGGTGACTGCAGCCATGAAATTAAAAGACACTTACTCCTTGGAAGGAAAGTTATGACCCCCAGACAGTATATTAACAAGCAGAGCCATTACTTTGCCAACAAAGGTCCGTCTAGTCAAGGCTATGGTTTTTCCAGTGGTCATGTATGGATGTGAGAGTTGGACAGTGAAGAAAGCTGAGCACCAAAGAACTGATGCTTTTGAACTGTGGTGTTGGGGAAGACTCTTGAAAGTCCCTTGGACTACAAGGATATCCAACCAGTCCATCCTAAAAGAGATCAGTCCTGGGTATTCACTGGAGGGACTGATGGTAAAGGTCAAACTCCACTACTTTGGCTACCTGATGCGAAGAGTTGAGTCACTGGAAAAGACCGTGATGCTGGGAAGGATTGTGGGCAGGAGGAAAAGGGGACAATAGAGGATGAGATGGACGGATGGCATTACTGACTCAACGGACATGGGTTTGGGTGGACTCTAGGAGTTGTTGATGGACAGGGAGGCCTGGTGTGCCTGGGTTCATGGGGTCGCAAAGAGTCGGACACAACTGAGTGACTGAACTGAACTAAAGAGCCCTTTGAGTCACATAATATGAGGGATTCATGTGGTATTCACATGACATCACTGATTCACAGTAACCTTCACAAGGTGGCTAAACTAGCATTTGGCAGTTTTTTCCACTATAACGTTACTATTATTTCCTTCCCTTGATCTATTCTTTGGAAGCTGTTACTAAGTCTAGCCCAGCCATTGAAAGAGGTAGGTAAAGTGAAAATAAGCTCCATCTTCTGAAGTTGGTATATTTATCTATTTTTCCACAATATATATGAGATTTCTTAATTCCATGATCTCTATAATTTCTGGAACCCTTGCTACTAAATAATGTTCCTCCTAAAATCACATTTTTTCCTCCTTGGTATGTCTTTTAATTTTTTTTCTATACTGAATATTATGGACTCACAATTATTTTGCCTAGATTTTGCTGTCTTTCTTTAGGGATGATGAAATTTTATTCTGGCAGAGAGTGAATTTACCTCTGAACCACATGGATCCTTTTCAGGTTTCTTTTATACTCTGTTAAGACAAGGTACAGAATAGTATTTCTTACCCACAGACAGAGCAAATCGGTCTCCTATAAACTGCTTATACTTCGTAGTAAAATGGAATCCTTGGAGCAGGAAAGGAGTAGCATACATTGACTTTACCTTACGGTAAGACCACTAACAATCTAAACTAATTTCTTTTGCTGACACTACTTTTCAGCAAGACAATTAGACTCCATATTTCCCTCCACAGAAATTAATCTATGGACATCTTCCAATGCTTATTTCAACACAATTTTACCACAATAAGTGTGAAGGCTGGAATGCACATGGGTGGTACACCCAGTCTAACTCAAACCTTGGAGCTTGAGGGGATAACCCAAGATCAGTGCACATAAGAACTGATTTTACTCTGCTTTATTCAATGGAAAATAAACTCAACTAGCATTTTGTACATTTATCAATAATATGGGCTTTGCTTCTGCAACTTGATGTTGTATTTATCAAACAACTCTACAGTTGCAGTTACACATTTCACTGATGAAGTAGCAGTATGAGAAAGTTTTGTACTTAGACAAAAGTCAATAGTCCTTTCAACCTACAAATGTGGTGTATTTCAAAACACAGGCCATAAACTAGCAATTAGTCCCAACAAAGCAATGTTATAAATTTAGTTCAATTCACAGGGTAGCTCACAAAGTGCTATTTTGCAAAAACAGTGACTCAATCACATAAAAACTCTAAAACTCTAATTCATTTAAGGCCACTCTTTTGATTTCAAATCTAAAACTTGATAAAAATAATAATTTTTATACAGAATAATGATAATTAGAATTTTCTAAGTAAAGAATAGCCTATGCATATCTTGATGCTTATTCCCAAAGTTCAGGATCTCATTAATACATTTTCCAATTGCTGCTGCTGCTGCTGCTAAGTCGCTTCAGTCGTGTCTGACTCTGTGCGACCCCATAGACAGCAGCCCACCGGGCTCTCCCGTCCCTGGGATTCTCCAGGCAAGGATACTGGAGTGGGTTGCCATTTCTTTCTCCAATGCATGAAAGTGAAAAGTGAAAGTGAAGTCGCTCAGTCGTGTCCGACTCTTAGCGACCCCATGGACTGCAGCCCACCAGGCTCCTCCGTCCATTGGATGTTCCAGGCAGGAATACTGGAATGGTGTGCCATTGCCTTCTCCGCATTTTCCAATTATGTAGGTCCAATTCTAATATGGGTAAATTTTGTTTAAAGTATAAAGTACTGAAAATAGACTATATACAACTTTTTCCTATTAATGTTTTTACATCATTAAAAAGTGTTTCTCATATTCTGCATACTTAGGAAACAACAAAATATTACTATACCCTGTTTCTAGGCAGCAACTGAAATAGTCTGGTGGGTCCTTTTTCCCCCAAGAGAACACATTATTTTTTAATAGTTTTTCAGTTATGTTCTTTTTTTCCATAGTCCCAAAGATTCATTACTTTGATGACCAATATATCAGAGACTCAAGTTCAATCTATAATATCCAATGAGATAGCAAATAACTCAGCCTCAGTGACGGTGTGTGAGAAAATGGGCTGTGTCCTAGACAAATGGGCGATCTGCCTTTGACACAGATTATCATTCAAACTAACCACAGATCTCTACAACAAACACAAGAAAATACAAGTTCACTTTAGCTGACGGTTCAGTTTTTACTATAGATTCTTTTTAGATAGTTACAATATTATATTAAAAAATCGTAGCCCAGGCTTGAAACACTTAAGATTCAGTAACAATGATAAAGACATTTTGTAAGTTTAAAAAAAACCTCCACCTATTAAACATATACCTACAAATGACTTCTCTTTTACATCAGAGCATCTTCCAAATCCCTGCTACTTCAGTCAAATCTAAAAGTGTATCAACTATATTATGCTGAGATTGCAGACAAGAAAAGCAATCACAGATATAAATCTTTTCCATATCCAAATAAGCTTTTTTGTGTTCCTTTCAAAGTTCCGATCTCTCCCAGTTTGTCTTGCTACTAGAAAAAAAAAGTAAATCTTAGTCAAAGAGAGGAGCTGGTTGGGTACCTAGACAACTTCTCACAGGATAGAATTACCTTGGTCCAGACTTAAAAACACTAAACTTACAGGTTCAAAAACAAAACAAGATCCATTTGCTGGGAATAGATTAATATTAACCAAGTACACAAAGATCAAAATATAGAAAAATGATTTTTTCAAATGTATAGAAAGGACAATTACTGATTAGAAGACTAGATATACACTACATTATTTACCTACTTGAAAAAAAAAGGCTGATCAAATTTAGAATGACAGTTTACTAAGTTAAAATAAGAAATATAAAAGTTCTCGTTAATCCTAGCAAAGAGACCATAAATCCATCTCTTCTCTTGCACTATGATAGACTTTACAGGTGAGATCACTCAACCTCCTTTGCAAGACTCTTCTTCTCTGTCTTCCTACAAGAAAGCTCTCTCTCCCTTCATAATGCCCTCTCTTACAGATACTGTGTTTTAGTCTTAATGAGACACATAAAGAAACTTGTAAAGGCAGACAAACTGCAGAAAAAGTATAATTCTCTGAATAAAGATGTGCTATTGGGCTTCTGTGGTGGCTCAGATGGTAAAGTATATGCCTGCAATGTGGGAGACCTGGGTTTAATCCCTGGGTTGGGAAGATCCCCTGGAGCAGGGCATGGCAACCCACTCCACCATTCTTGCCTGGAGAATCCCCATGGACAGAGGAGCCTGATAGGCTACAGTCCATGGGGTTGTAAAGAGTCAGACACAACTGAGTAACTAAGTACACTGTGTCTTTACTTTCTTCCCTTTTAGCTCTACTTTTAAGACTTTCCAATATGAACATCTTCAGACATACTCAAAAATAGACTTAGCCTATATATCTGTCATACAATTCGAAGGAGTTTGCCAGTTTTGTGCCTCTCCCTTTTATGTGAATTATTTCTTTGAAGAGTATTTTTCTTTCAGTCGCTTAGTCATCTCCAACTCTTTGCGACCCCATGAATCGCAGCACGCCAGGCCTCCCTGTCCAACACCAACTCCCAGAGTTCACTCAAACTCATGTACATCGAGTCCGTGATGCCATCCAGCCATCTCATCCTCTGTCATCCCCTTCTCCTCCTGCCCCCAATCCCTCCCAGCATCAGAGTCTTTTCCAATGAGTCAACTCTTCGCATGAGGTGGCCAAGGTATTGGAGTTTCAGCTTTAACATCACTCCTTCCAAAGAACACCCAGGATTGATCGCCTTTAGGATGAACTGGTTGGATCTCCTTGCAGTCCAAGGCACTTTCAAGAGTCTTCTCCAACACTACAGTTCAAAAGCATCAATCCTTCACTGCTCAGCTTTCTTCACAGTCCAACTCTCACATCCATACGTGACTACTGGAAAAACCACAGCCTTGACCAGGCAGACCTTTGTTGGCAAAGTAATATCTCTGCTTTTTAATATACTGTCTAGGTTGGTCATAACTTTCCTTCCAAAGAGTAAGCATCTTTTAATTTCATGGCTGCAGTCACCATCTGCACTGATTTTGGAGCCCAAAAAAAAAAGTCTGACACTGTTTCTACTGTTTCCTCTACTGTTTCCCCATCTATTTCCCATGAAGTGATGGGACTGGATGCCATGATCTTCGTTTTCTGAATGTTGAGCTTTAACCCAACTTTTTGACTCTCCTCTTTCACTTTCATCAAGAGGCTTTTTAANTCCCCTTCTCCTCCTGCCCCCAATCCCTCCCAGCATCAGAGTCTTTTCCAATGAGTCAACTCTTCGCATGAGGTGGCCAAGGTATTGGAGTTTCAGCTTTAACATCACTCCTTCCAAAGAACACCCAGGATTGATCGCCTTTAGGATGAACTGGTTGGATCTCCTTGCAGTCCAAGGCACTTTCAAGAGTCTTCTCCAACACTACAGTTCAAAAGCATCAATCCTTCACTGCTCAGCTTTCTTCACAGTCCAACTCTCACATCCATACGTGACTACTGGAAAAACCACAGCCTTGACCAGGCAGACCTTTGTTGGCAAAGTAATATCTCTGCTTTTTAATATACTATCTAGGTTGGTCATAACTTTCCTTCCAAAGAGTAAGCATCTTTTAATTTCATGGCTGCAGTCACCATCTGCACTGATTTTGGAGCCCAAAAAAAAAAAGTCTGACACTGTTTCTACTGTTTCCTCTACTGTTTCCCCATCTATTTCCCATGAAGTGATGGGACTGGATGCCATGATCTTCGTTTTCTGAATGTTGAGCTTTAACCCAACTTTTTGACTCTCCTCTTTCACTTTCATCAAGAGGCTTTTTAATTCCTCTTCACTTTCTGCCATAAGGGTGGTGTCATCTGCATATCTGAGGTTATTGATATTTCTCCTGGCAATCTTGATTCCAGCTTGTGCTTCTTCCAGCCCAGCATTTCCCATGATGTACTTTGTGTATATGCTAAATAAGCAGAGTGACAATATATATTACCAATACACAAAAGTCCCCAGACTGTCTAAAAAAAATGCCCCCTTTTCCCTTTAACTGCTTCCAAACAGCAGTGATATGAAGTTCAAATATTATAGCTTGTTGATATGCTTTTCATATTTTTATTCAATAAGAATCTTCCCTCCCTATATTTGTTGTTGTTGTTCAGTCACTAAGTCATGTCCATCTCTTTGGAACCCCACTGACAGCAGCAAAGCAGGCTTCTCTGTCCTCCACCATCTCCTGGAGTTTCCTGAAGTTTATGTCCATTGACTCAGTGATGCCATACAATCATATCATCCTCTGTCGTCACCTTCTCCTCCTACCTTCAATCTTTCCCAGCATCAGGATCTTTTCCAATGAGTCAGCTGTTCCTGTCAGATGGCCAAAGTACTGGAGCTTCAGTGTAAGCATCCGTCCTTCCAATGAATATTCAGGGTTGATTTACTTTAGGACATATTGGTTTCCAGCACCACAGTTCTAAAGTATCAATTCTTTGGTGTTCAGTCTTATTTATGGTCCACCTCTCACAACCATACATGACTCCTGGGAGAACAACTTTGACTAGGCAAACCGTTCTCCACAAAGTGATGTTTCTTCTTTTTAATACGCTGTCTAGTTTGTCATAGCTTTTCTTCCAAGGAGTAAGCGACTTTTAATTTCATGGCTGCATTCACCATCTGGAGTGATTTTGGAGCCAAGAAAATAAAGTCTGTCACTGCTTCCATTGTTTCCCCATCTATTTGCCATGAAGTGATGGGACCAGATGCCATTATCTTCATTTTTTGAATGCTGAGTTTTAAGCCAGATTTGTCACTCTCCTCTTTCACCCTCATCAATAGGATCTTTCGTTCCTCTTCAATTTCTGCCATTAAAGTAGTAGCATCTGCATATCTGAGGTTATTGATATTTCTCCTGGCAGTCTTGATTCCAGTCTGTGAGTCATACAGCCCAGCATTTCACATGATGTACTCTGCATAGAAGTTAAGTAAGTAGGGTAACACTATATAGCCTTGATGTACTCCTTTCCCAGTTTTGAACGAGTCTATTATTTCATTTCTGGTTCTAACTGATTCTTCTTGTCCTGTATACACGTTTCTCAACAGACAGGTAGGGTGGTCTGATAGTCCCAACTCTTTAAGAATTTTCCACAGTATGTTGCGATCCACACAGTCAAAGCTTTAGCTTAGTCAAAGAAGCAGAAGCAGATGTTTTTCTGGAATTCTTTTCCTTTTTCTGTGATCCAACAGATGTTGGCGACTTGATCTTTTCCACATATTCTGAATTTGCTGTTTCTTCATGGTATCTTTTAATTTGTTCCTTGATTTCCTAGCCTAGAATCAATCATTTCCCCCAAATGAAACGCAAGCATATAATGGCATCTGATTAGCAATTTATAGGAAAAGTTTTGTATCTCTCAACACAAGAGAATTTTCCTTTTAGTAGAAAGTGCTATCAGGGGCATTCACTGTTCCCAGGCCAATTTCAGTAGAAAGAACTAAGACACACGTGCTCTTATGCATCCCAGATCACTGGAGAAAACTAACAAGGGTTCTGCAAGATACGTTTTGAGGAATACAGGAATAATACATATCCATCAAATGTCATACAAACTACTATCTTGAGATCAAGTTTTAATATTAGATCACAAGACATCTCTTTCAATCATGTCACATTTTTGCAAAACTGAGTTTGTAGCAGCAGAAAGTGTCATGTTAAAATCAATGTGGATCAGCACATAAGAAAAGAGATACGATTTCAAGATTAGAAGCTAGGAAACACCAAAGAGAAGCATATCCCATTAAAAAATGATCGTGATTATTTAAGAATAAAAGAAAAATATTTTTCTTTTAACTTAGGTTTATTTCCTCCAAAGAACCACTGCATAACTTTACACATTGTTTGAATCTAACTGTTAATAAATGCAGCCCCTATCCATTTCTTTTAGCCTAAGGCAGGGTTTCTGACTTTAGCACTGACACTCTAGACTAGACAGTCCTTTGCTGTGAGGAGCTGTATCTTATGCACTATGGAATGTTTAGCAGTATCCCTGTTTGGATACTTAACAACAGTTCTCCGACTGTGACCATAAACAATGGATGTAGACATTGCGAGATTTTTCATCAAGGGGGTGAAGAAATGGGAGAGAAGGTTAAAATCACTGTTGATTGAGAACCACTGGCCTAGAGTCACTGTAAAAAAAAAAATTACTGAAACATTAAGGATACCATGAATAAAGATGGTTTTGGAAACCAACGTATTTTTAGGAAAAAAAAAAGAGTTAGTACTTCTATAATTCAGTTATTAACTTTCTAATTCAAAGTTAAGAGTTATAGTATTTTTAGTTCTTGAATTTTAGACTTGAATCTTTTTGTTTATGCTGAAAAGTTTGAATCATAATAATAACAGAACTACTTATTTTAATTTGGAAAATACATATAACAGTTTAAAAAATGCAAGTCAATAATACATGAAACAACAAGTTTAAGAATTTCATTGGAAATTTTACCCTTACTACATGTTCCACTACAAATGTATAATCAGAATACCTTTTACAGTATACTTGAAATAATTCTTACTTGTGTAGTTTGTCACAAAGATAATGGATAGTTGATTTATTTCCAACTGTTTAGATTTTTTATTCTCTTTTTGATGACTGTCAAATATAATCTTACAATCATAGGGAGACAGGCATGGAAACATAAGACAGTAGGTAATAAGGAACAGAAAAGGCCTGGATGTAACTCAATGCATGAATGAACAGCTGAACCATATCAGTAAATATCTGGTAGGGGAGAAATACACTTCTTATATATGCAAAATACTTTTAACAGGAGTTTTCAGTTCAGTTCAGTTGCTCAGTCGTGTCCAACACCTGTAACCCCATGGCCTGCAGCATACCAGGCTTCCCTGTCCATCATCAACTCCTGAAGCCTACTCAACCTCATGTGCATCTCGATAGTGATGCCATCCAAACATCTCGCCCTCTATCGCCCCCTTCTCCTCCTGCCTTCAATCATTCCCAGAATCAGGGTCTTTTCCAACCAGTCGGTTCTTCGCATCACGTGGCCAAAGTATTCGAGTTTCAGCTTCAGCATCAGTCCTTCCAATGAACACCCAGGACTGGTCTCCTTTAGGATTGACTGGTTGGATCTCCTTGCAGTCCATGGGACTCTCAAGAGTATTCTCCAACACCACAGTTCAATTCTTTAGCACTCAACTTTCTTTGGTGACTTCCCTGGTGGCTCAAACAGTAAAGAATCTATCTACAATGCAGGAGACCCGGGTTCGATCCCTGGGTCGGGAAGATCCCCTTAGAGAAGGAAATGACAATCCACTCCAATATTATTGGCTGGAAAATCCCATGGACGGAAAAGCCTGGTGGGCTACAGTCCATGGGGTCACGTAGAGTCAGACACAATTGAGCGACTTCACTTTTCACTTTCAGCTTTCTTTATAGTCCAACTCTCACATCCGTACATGATCACTGAAAAAACCATAGCCTTGACTAGAAGGACCTTTGTTGGCAAAGTAATGTCTCTGCTTTTCAATATGCTCTCTGGGTTGGTCATAAGTTTCCTTCCAATGAGTAAGCATCTTTTAATTTCATGGCTGCAGTCGCCATCTACAGTGATTTTGGAGCCAAAGAAATAAAGTCTGACACTGTTTCCCCTGTTTTCTGGTGGCTCAGACAGTAAAGAATCTGTCTACAATGCAGGAGACCTAAGTCCAATTCCTGGGTCAAGAAGATCCCCTGGAGAAGGAAATGGCTACCCAATCCAGTATTTTTGCCTGGAGAATTCCATGGACAGAGGAGCCTCGTGGGTTACAGTCCATGGGGTCACAAAATATCAGATACGACTGAGCGACTAATACTTTCACTTCAGTTACATGCAGGAAAATGCCTTCATATCTGTTAACCTACACCTCAATAAAACTTTGTAGAAAGGAATAAAACAAACAAAAGAAGTTAAAAAAGAAAAACTAGAGCAAAGAGATTTCAGTAACATGTCAGTAACATGTCAGAAGACATAAAGATAGTACCATTGGTCATTAATTTAGCAAAAAGAATGGAGTCCCAATCTAAGTAGTCACCAACAGGACTTTGATAAGAATTCACCTATTTATTCTGCAAATCTTTTAAAATTCTCATCCCTTAAAAGGAACACAGAAAATAAGTTCATAAAAGGAAGAAGACAGGTTCTAAGTCTACAGACGCTAGCTGGATCCTATAACTGTCTCACAGGTTGAAGATATTTCCATTCCTATTTTAATCCCCCTTGTGAAATGTGAGAATAATTTGTTGAGAAATTAGGAAAGTATCTACACAGGGGAAAGTAGGAATACGGAGCATGGATGCTACAAAGCACAAAAGAGAAAGTCAAAATACTTCTACCCATTTGTTCTCAGACTACCAGTAGGCTCATTATAGATCCCACACTTCATGCATTCGACATACACATAACCTTCAGATAGGTTCAAAAGGGTTTTTATTTGGAAAAATTGAATGGTTCCAAAGAACAACGATTCAGATGCTGATATGTGACTGGGTTTAGAGTCAATGGAAAGGATAGGTTACAGGCTGGTAGTATTATAGAAAAAGTCCAAGAAACATATGTGCATATGAATACAGAGCTTCCTGTTACGTTTCAAGGCACTGCAGTCAACAGCCAAGTATCTCCTGTAATTTCAGGAAAGACTCCAACAGAACAAAAATCAAAATAAAACAACATTAAAAAGAATACATTTGAATCAGTTGTAATGAGGTGGATGAAACTGGAGCCAATTATACAGAGTGAAGTAAGCCAGAAAGAAAAAAACCAATACAGTATCAGTTCAGTTAAGTCTCTCAGTCATGTCCAACTCTTTGTGACCCCATGAACTGCAACACGCCAGGCCNGAATCAGTGAACTAAAATGGACTGGAATGGGTGAATTTAACTCAGATGACTATTATATCTACTACTGTGAGCAGGAATTCATCAGAAGAAATGTAGTCGCCATCATGGTCAACAGAAGAGTCCGAAATGCAGCACTTGGATGCAATCTCAAAAACAACAGGATGATCTCTGTTCATTTCCAAAGTAAACCATTCAGTATCACAGTTATCCAAGTCTATCTCCCAACTAGTAATGCTGAAGAAGCTGAAGTTGAACAGTTCTATGAAGACCTACAAGACCTTTTAGAATACCCAAAAAATGTCCAATACAGTATACTAACACATATATATGGAATTTAGAAAGATGGTAATGNTTCGTTTCCAAAGCAAACCATTCCATATCACGGTAATCCAAGCCTATGCCCCAACCAGTAATGCTGAAGAAGCTGAAGCTGAACAGTTCTATGAAGACCTACAAGACCTTTTAGAATACCCAAAAAATGTCCAATACAGTATACTAACACATATATATGGAATTTAGAAAGATGGTAATGATAACCCTGTATGCAAGACAGCAAGAGACACAGATGTATAGAACAGACTTTTGGACTCTGTGGGAGAAGGAGAGGGTGGAATGATTTGAGAGAATGACATTAAAACATGCATACTATCATGTAAGAAACGAATTGCCAGTCTGGGTTCGATACAGGATACAGGTTGCTTGGCGCTGGTGCACTGGGATGACCCAGAGAGATGATATGGGGAAGGAGGTGGGAGGGGGGTTCAGGATTGGGAACTCATGTACACCCATGGCAGATTTATGTCAACGTATGGCAAAACCAATACAGTACTGTTAACTAAAATAGAAAATAATAATAAATTTTTAAAAAAGGAAACAACAAAAAAAGAAATTCAGAAGGCAGAAAGAGAATTCAGTGAACAGAATGAAACTTAAAAAAAAAAAAAACAGGATCTAATAGAAGACCTTACAACCATATAACAAAGACAAGATTCTCTCAGTTCAGTTCAGTTCAGTCACTCAGTAGAGTCCGACTCCTTGTGACCCCATGGACTGCAGCACATCAGGCTTCCCTGTCCATCAACAACTCCCAGAGCTTACTCAAACTCATGTCCATTGAGTCAGTAATGCTATCTATCCATCGCATCCTCTGTAGTCCCCTCTCCTCCTGCCTTCAATGTTTCCCAGCGTCAGGGTCTTTTCAAATGAGTCAGCTCTTTGCATCAGGTAGCCAAAGTACTGGAGCTTCAACTTCAACATCAGTCCTCCCAGTGAATATTCGGAACTGATCTCCTTTAGGATGGACTGGATCTCCTTTAGGCTGGATATCCTTGCAGTCCAAGGGACTCTCAAGAGTCTTCTCCAACAACACAGTTCAAAAGCATCAATTCTTTGGCTCTCAGCTTTCTATAGTCCAAGTCTCACACTCATAAATGACTACCAGAAAAACCATAGCTTTGACTAGGCCTTTGTGGCAAAGTAATGTCTGCTTTTAATATGCTGTCTAGGTTGGTCATAACTTTTTTTTAAGCGTCTTTTAATTTCATGGCTGCAGTCCCCATATGCAGTGATTTTGGAGCCCACCAAAATAGTCTATCACTGTTTCCATTGCTTCCCCATCTATTTCCCATGAAGTGATGGGATCAGATGCCATGATCTTCATTTTCTGAATATTGAGTTTGAAGCCAACTTTTTCACTCTCTTCTTTCACTTTCATTAACAGGCTCCTTAGTTCTTCTTCACTTTCTGCCATAATGGTGATGTCACCTGCATATCTGAGGTTATTGATATTTCTTCCGGCAATCTTGATTCCAGCTTGTGCTTCTTCCAGCCCAGCATTTCTCATGATGTACTCTGCATATAAGTTAAATAAGCAGGCTTGACATACTCCTTTCCCTATTTGGAACCAGTCTGTTGTTCCATGTCCAGTTCTAACTGTTGCTTCTTGACCTGTATACAGATTTCTCAAGAGGCAGGTCAGGTGGTCTGGCATTCTCATCTCTTTCAGAATTTTCCACAGTTTGTTGTGATCCACACAGTCAAGGGCTTTAAAGTCAATAAAGCAGGAGTGCATTTTTTTCTAGAACTCTCTCACTTTTTTGATGATCCCTGGTTGAGATCCCTGGTTGGCAACTTGATCTCTGGTTCCTCTGCCTTTTTTAAAGTTAGCTTGTACATCTGGAAGTTCATGTTTTACATACTGTTGAAACTTGGCTTGGAGAATTTTGAACATAACTTTGCCAGCATGTGAGATGAGTGCAATTGTGCAGTAGTTTGAGCATTCTTTGGCATTGCCTTTCTTTGGGATGGGAGTGAAAACTGACCTAGTCCAGTCCTGTGACCACTGCTGAGTTTTCCAAATTTGTTGTCATATTGAGTGCAGCACTTTGACAGCATCATCTTTTAGGATTTAAAATAGCTCAACTGGGATTCCATCACCTACATTAGCTTTGATGCTAGTGATGCTTCCTAAGACCCATGTGACTTCACATTCCAGGATGTCTGGCTCTAGGTGAGTGACCACACCATCATGGTTATTTGGATCATGAAGATCTTTTTTGTACAGTTCTTCTGTGTATCCTTGCCACCCCTTCTTAATATCTTCTGCTTCTGATAGGTCCATACCGTTTCTGTCCTTTATTGTACCCATCTTTGCATGAAATCTTCCCTTGGTATCTCTAATTTTCTTGAGGAGATCTCTAGTCTTTTCCATTCTATTGTTTTCCTCTATTTTCTTGCATTGACCACTGAGGAAGGTTTTCTTATCTCTCCTTGCCATTCTTTGTAACTCTGCATTCAGATGGGTGTATCTTTCCTTTTCTCCTTTGCCTTTCACTTGTCTTCTTCTCTCAGCTATTTGTAAGGCCACCACAGACAATCATTTTGCCTTTTTGAATTTCTTTTTCCAGGGATGGTCTTGATCACTGCCTCCTGTACAATGTCATAAACCTTCATCCATATTCTTCAGGCACTCTATCAGATCTAATCCCGTGAATCTAATTGTCATTTCCACTTCCACTGTATAATCTAATCTTTTGAATCTATTTGTCATTTCCACTGTATAAGATGTTATCCCTCCCTCTAAAATAAGGAGAGAAACAAAAGAATTCTTTACGATCAAAATTTTAAGGAAAAAACAAAACCCTTCAGTGAAAGGCTAAAAGTTGGAAAAAAAAAAAAAATCAGACAGAATTAGAAGGGGATAAAAAATAGAGAGGGAAAAAGGAAAAAGATGTGTACAAAAATTAAAGGGTGAATTCAGACTTCTCTGGTGGCTCAGATGGTAAAGTGTCTGTCTACAATGTGGGAGACCCGAGTTCGATCCCTGGGTTGGGAAGATCCCCTGGAGAAGGAAATGGCAATCCGTTCCAGGACTATTGCCTGGAAAATTCCATAGACAGAGGAGCCTGGTAGGCTACCGTCCTTGGGGTCGCTAAGAGTCAGACACGATTGAGCGTGAAGTCAATTAGTTCAGGACATATTTCAGAAAAGCAAAAAAGATAATTCAAGGGAAATAATTTCAGGACCAAAGGTCACAAGTCTCAAGATCTAAAGTGTCTACCCAGTGCCCGTATCAATGAATGAAATAAGATTCACATTAAAGCAAATCATAAAAAAAGAACTGAGAAAAGGTCCCAGGATTTTCCAAAAAGAAACAAAATCATATTCAAAAGAAAAGTAATAAGAACTAACATGTTTTCAACAACAGCAGTGAAAGAGTTACGTAGATTTTAAACTCTGAAGGAAAGTGATAATCTGCAATTCTATAGCCAGTCAAACCATCTGTCGAACATGATGGAAGCTCATATTGAAAAAAAAAAAAAAAAGAAAATCACATCCTATGAACTTCTTGGGAAGTTATCAGAGGATGAGCCTTCACAAAACAAAAGAGTGTAAAAAAGGAAAAGGAAGAGTGAGAGCTAGGAAAGAGAACCCAATGAAGCGTAAATTCTAAAATGAGAGCTATGAGCCAGAGGTAAAAACTGTCAATCAAGGAGGCCTCCAAAGCGAAGATGACTACGCGTGCTGGAAACCGCCTGTTTACTTTTGGCACCATCCTTGCTCTTCTAAGCTCTATTCTGAATAGCAAGGTTAGGGAACCTTTGACTAAAAGCACCGCCTTGGCCAGGCATGATGATAACCACTCGCCTGAGTTGTCCCACAACAGGAGGTGCTAATAAAGAACACCGTGCTGCAGGCAAAAAGGAACCAGGAGCGTACAGGACGGCTGAGACGGGGAAGAATACAGGAGGGGCTGAAAGGAGGAAGGAGGCGGCATGTCCTTCCAACCTCCCAGATACCGTCAATCTGGAATCCATCTGGGCCGAGAGAGGCACACGTGCCACCAGGAAGACCCTGTTACTGTTAAGTCACTTCAGTCGTGTCCGACTCTGTGCAACCCCATAAACAGCAGCCCACCAGGCTCCCCTGTCCCTGGGACTCTCCAGGCAAGAACACTGGGGTGGGTCGCCATTTCCTTCTCCAGTGCATGAAAGTGAAAAGTGAAAGTGAAGTCGCTCAGTCGTGTCCGAGTCTTAGCGACCCCATAGACTGCAGCCCACTAGGTTCCTCTGTCCATGGGATTTTCCAGGCAGGAGTACTAGAGTGGGGAGCCATTGCCTTCTCCAAGGAAGACCCTAAGTCAGACTAAACACGGGTCAAGCAAGACAACTGGCCAAAGGTAACGCAGAAAGTAGCCTCACTGCCACAAAACCTGAGACTGAGCTGCACAGCAGCAGCCCTCCTGTGTTCCCTTAACCTGCTGCTCTCCACTGGGCACCCGTTTCCAATGAAGACTTTGCTTTGTCAGCACGTATGTCTCCTCCGACAATGCATTTCTGAATGTTGGACAATAGTTCACTCTAGAGCCCTAAGAGGGGTCCCCTTATCCTATATATAACAAAGGAAACTGAAAACTTGTAAACTGTATTTCCTATATCCCTTGCCAGTAATTTTAGTTTAGAGCCCACAATGAAAGCATCTGTACAAATTTTAGAGGGCAGAAGAAAATGAGAAGCCATTATTTTTCAGGGACCTCAGAGGGCAGAAGCAGTGACTTTTAGGTGCCAGAGACAACCGGTATGAGTAACTGTGATTTATCTGCAATTCCCCTACTGTCACATTCTTAAAACCAGCAATGGTTTTCCCGTGGTTGTGTTAGCCTCTATTCACTAAATTTTTTTTAATTATGGAAATTATGTTTTCTTAACCTAATTCTAACTAATCTGGATCCATGGGGCAAAAATATAGAAATTATAGATCATTTGATATGCATGATCACATGGTTTTCATCAATGGCCATTATTTACACAGCCATCATATTGTATATTCAAGCTCTACTTAATAAGACTTTGATATACCTATATTTGCAGGATAGGAGATGGATGAAATTGTTTGAGAGAACTATGATGATAGAGAAACACAATCTCAATTACCACAGAAGGGAAATCTATACATAAGTGCTTAAAGTTGATGAGTTTTTAAAAGTAGAATGCATTTTTTTTTTAAGGCAGTAAAGTTAACTTAAGAGGAGTGGGTCAAGGCATATGGCAAACCACTATTGTTAGGTAATGAAGAGTGTATTAGCAACATTAGGTAGGTAACATCTTACTTTCCAAGAAACAAAAAGTTATAAAATAAAAAACAAAATATCTTCAGTCCATTTAATAAGACACTATTCCTTTTGTATCTATTTACAGGAGAGGTCAAACTACAGACTGTTTTTCTGGTATGCATCCAATGAAAGAAGTTGGGCAAAATAATTAAAATTTTAATTTCCTTAGCTTATCACAGCCTGACATATCCATTTCTACAGTGGGACCAAACATATATCACCTAGACTTAAGCATATGGAGGTTGCCTTTTCTATA
Source organism: Neotragus moschatus (assembly GCA_006410615.1). Taxonomy (NCBI): domain Eukaryota; kingdom Metazoa; phylum Chordata; class Mammalia; order Artiodactyla; family Bovidae; genus Neotragus; species Neotragus moschatus. Next base: position 107,219 of record SJYA01002327.1, read on the forward strand.
GAAAGAATATATTACCATATATTACATATCTAAACACACATACTACACCTACAACATATGATAGAGAGTTCCAGTGATTCCTTCTGTGATTACTCTGTTTAGGCTTCCAAAACTGTCCAATTGCCCTACATGACTGGCTTATTGACAAAGGTAGGCTTATGTATCTGTAAAACCAGGGTTTAGATTAAGACTCTCTGATCTGGAAGCCACTCTACCTTTACAGTAATACACATGCTTCTTCTGTAATCTATTTGGTGATCTAAAAGCTAAATTTACTCTGTGTCCAGGTGAATTTTGTATTGTCTAGGAAGATAGTTAACTTGGTGGGAGTGATGATGTTACAGAGATCCATGTAAAACAAACACTAATTCTTAGCTCATATTTAAAGTAGGCATTCAGCTTAAGACAGAGAGCCCTAACAATCATTACATTTTTTTCTACTTTTTATCATGAACAATTTCAAACATACATCTAAAGCTGGGATAAGAATATAGTGAAATCATATACTCCCAATACCTAGATTTAGTCATTACCCATTTTCACCAATCTTATCTTTGCTATTCCCTAATTTACTTCTACAGCATTTTAAAAATGAATGCCTTGCATTCCAAAATGCAGAACAAACTATCTTAGCTGATTTTAGCAGTAATTAATATTTGAGTAGATAGTTCCAGCATAAGGAGAAATACATCTTAGGTAATGTAATTTATTCTCTTCACGGCTCATATAAATTCAGGAGATGACTTAAGAGAACTGCCCATCCTCAAGCATGGAACATAAAGGTTACTAGTCCTTTAGGACATCTATTCTCTTCGAAGGTACAAGAGTGTTAAGGAATCAGAAAAATTTAAGGAAAATAAGAGGAGAAAGAAAGTGACCTAGGAAAAGAATCATCAAGGGAATGCAGAAAATATGAATTTTAGAGACAAATACTAAATTGCCCAGGAACGCTGTTTGCCTGAGAAAGATTTAATGACTGTAACAGATATTATCAGGGCCCTGTTCATATCCGGTGGAACTTAAATATCCTCCTGCAGACTTCCAACTATCAGGATCTACATCTCCGTGCCTGAGGGCCCTGTACCTGAGGGGAGTATTGCCTATACTTGGAAACGTAATTGGAATATTTCTCAGAAGTTGGTGCATAAATATCAAAGCTCCCTCAACTCTCAGCAGGGATAATTCTGTGACAGATTTTTGCACTGTTTCCAAAAATTTCCATAGAAACCCCTTCTGCAGCTGGTTTCACAGGTACCCAGCACTGTCTCCCTTTCTCCTATATCATTTCCAATTCTCCTACGAGTGTCACCGGAGTTTCCCAAACTACTTGAATTTGATCCTTTGTCTCAGCATTTCAATCTGGGGAAACCTGAATTAAGACAAGTTACTAAACAAGATACACTTCCTGCTTTTAGATTTTAGATGAGCCAGAAAAAGAGAAAGACCCTGTGGCAGATGCTTTACATGCTTGCCTTACATTAGTGTTATCAGGATTTAGTGAGATGATTACATACATTGCACCTCACTAAATCCTGATAACGCTAATGTAAGGCAAGCATGACAGAGGGAGAGAGATGCTCAAAAAAGCTGTGTACATGGCCTCACTATGAGGAGAAAGCTGAATACAAGAGAAAGGTCAGAAAATGGACCAGCAACGTAAGTGAAATCTGAATCTCCATATCTCCTTTCCTCAAGCCAGGATCAGTTCAGTTCAGTTCAGTCGCTCAGTCGTGTCCGACTCTTTGTAACCCCATGAATCACAGCACACCAGGCCTCCCTGTCCATCACCATCTCCCGGAGTTCACTCAGACTCATGTCCATCAAGTCCATGATGCCATCCAGCCATCTCATCCTTGGTCGTCCCCTTCTCCTGCCCCCAATCCCTCAAGCCTAGCTTTAAATCCTCAAAGCACTGTATTAAATGAAATTATCTTGCTCATTTTTTGTTGTTGTTGTTACTAGTCATTTATTTATTTACTTACTAATTCTCTCTCTTCTTCAACCCCTTTTGAATGGAAGCCACTAAGAGCAAGAACTTTGTCCTCATTAGTAAATTCTCAGAGCTGGGAGTAGATTTAGGTACTCAATATCCGCTGGATGAGCAATTTATCCTTATAATCAAACAAAATGCTTTGGCCTATATTTTATACCTCCTTTATCTCGTCTAGATTTTCTGCAACTCAATCCTACTTTGCTAACTTCCCAGAAAGACCAAGCTTCCTTGCTGTTGCAACTGTCCTTTTGCCTCCAGGCCTCTGCACTTCCTGTTCTCTCTACCAGGAATGTTCTTTCCTTGGACAGCCCTCACGGACTGTTGGACTGTTCACTTCCTTCAGTTCTCTTCTGAAGCAGCATGTCATTAGAGATGTATTACGCTTTTATCTTTCTCTTTTGGTAATTATTATGCTTTTATCTTTCTCTTTTGGCAATTATCACCAAACGACATACGTATTTATGTGTATGTCTATCCTCACTCGAAGTGAAGTGAAGTCGCTCAGTCGTGTCCGAATCTTTATGACCCCATGGGCTGTAGCCTAACAGGCTCCTCAGTCCATGGCATTTTCCAGGCAAGAGTCCTGGAGTGGGTTGCCATTTCCTTCTCCAGGGGATCTTCTCGACCCAGGGATCGAATCGGGTCTCCCACATTGTAGGCAGACACTTTACCATCTGAGCTACCAGGGAAGCCCTCACTGGACTATAAGCTAAATGATAAAGTCTACTGTCCATATTTCTTTAGCTGTATTTGCAACATTTTGCATCCCTGGCACACTGTAGGCATTCAGTAAATTTTGTTGAATGTACAGGTGGGCACAATCTAAATAAACGCTGTCATGAAAGCAACAATCTCCAGAAAATTACTTTGGCTTTCTGAAATCTTTCTCAACAAGTATCAATAATAAATATAAACCTACAAGGAGACCTGGGTAAAGTGGAACTCCATGTTTAATTGTAACCACAGTCCAACAGAAGGGCTTATGTTTACACTGTATTGATTAAAAGAAGACACAGAATTAAAAAACAACAAAGAGGAAGATAGAGCACATGGACTCAACAGCTACACTTTTCAGCTCTCGATGTAACAAATTCAGATGCTATGCTAGATCTCGACTATGTATGCCATTTAAATCTAAGTACAAAACTTCATTCATGTTGGATTAAACAGTATCTTGTTAGTTTTAGCTCTGTCTTCCAGCAACAACTGTTAGTTTTCCACAGTTTAGTAAAAACTAGAAAAGATAAAGTGGACTGTTCCATAAGGAGTGCTCTTGCAGATCTTATAGGGTGCTGCCATTCTCACCTCCTTCTTGGAGCTTGATTGATTACTCCTTTTCCCTATGTTCATTAATCTCATCACCTTATCTTTTATACCACTTCATTTTAGTAGAAAGGTAATAATAAAACCCTCATCCATTATCCTTTTACTCATCTAGTCAAGCGGAAATGGTTAATAACATGCTACAAATTGAACTTCAATCACCTCATTTTCTCCTTTGTTGAATACACATTAAAATATATTCCAAAAGTGCAATTTGTTTTACAGGAGAATTTGTGTTATATTGCTACAGACAACTAAAATTAAGTGTTTCTCAGTTCGGTTATTAAATATATCCAAGTGCTCTTTTATCGATAATACTAAAACATTAACTCATTTTATTAGGGTATAATAATACAAGAGCCTTATCTCCCAGAACACAAAGACATCTAGACTACCTAATAGTATGTGTTGGATGACGGGTCATTTATCTTGAAGAAAAAAATACCACTGATAATTTATGAATTGGTACATTATTACAGATGAAATTGCTCTCTATTTTTAAAAGTTAATTTGTTTACATGCAGCCTTATCTTGAAATGCAAGCCCTATTAGTGAAGAAGTCTATAACTGTCATATTAAGCAGAAAGAGAATAGATACATACATAAAAGACATAATGATTTAAGATTTTAAAACTATGCCCTTTAGAATAGAACAAATATATATAATTATTCTGTGCTTTTCAAGAAGTAAAACTGTTAAAATTATATATATTTTCTATACATTATAGCAAATCCTTATTAAATGAATTCTAATAGTTCTGAAACTAGTAGAGGGAAATAGGTATCTTTTTGTGGAGAAAAGATTTTCCACTAATTTGGATGGGCACCTTCTATTTGTGAATGTGAATGCTCAACAACTGACTAAAAATTAATTACAGTAAATCCTGGAAAAATTAATCAGATAATAAAGGGTCATTGGATACTATCTTCCAATCGTCCTAAAAAAATGTTCTCTGACTGTAGAAAAAAATTACAGGCCCTGAAGCTATGCCACTTTGTAAGAATAAAACTTATCTTTAATATGAAAGAAATACTTGCAATATACTTATAAATCTATTTTCTTACACTATTGCTTTAAAAAAAGTTCCTTTTTATCCAGTAAATTGCTTCACTGTAAAATTTACACAAAAATCATATATGACAATTACAAAGTTATTACATTTTATAGTACTGTTTACTCAATGCTTTGGTATTCCAGAATTAAAAACAGATTAACAGAATTAAGAACAGGTATCAATTTTTGTTTACATTTAAGACTTTATAGAACATGATTAAATGTTCCCCATAAATAAATAATGAAATGGAAACCCACTCCAGTGTTTTTGCCTGGAGAATCCCAGGGATGGAGGAGCCTGGTGGGCTGCTGTCTATGGGGTCGCACAGAGTCGATCACGACTGAAGCGACTTAGCAGCAGTAGCATAAATAAGTTCTTTTTTTTTTTTTGGCATGATTTCACACTGCCTGTGTTAGTGGACAATTTTTAAGATATCAGTCAAGTTAGGCATAAATTACAAGTCATGGTTACATTATGTTCTCCAGGTATAATCCTTTTCTGTAAACAAACACAAATATTTTAAAAATTATAATATCAATAGGCTACAGTGATTCAATACTTATTTCCTACAAAGAACTTACAACATACTACAAAGTTCATATTATATACATCATATGTATATTTTCCTTTTATGGACAGGGAGGAATTAATAATTTTTTTGCTATTTAGCATATGAAAATTACAAAGGAATCAATAATTAAGCCTATGTATTCAACAGTTTTGATTTCAATCTCTAAACATCCTTGAACCATATCAGATGCCAATCCCTGTAAGCAAATGAGTTCATCAATTTAATGAGAATTCAGGCAAATCAGCTGCTTAATTAGAACTCCAACTTACGTGGCAGAGGTTTTGCTCCAGTGCTGACAAAATCAGTTAACAAACTTATGAAAGCCTATTATTTAAAACTTAACATTTCATATAATGGCAAGCAGCAAAATATGATCACTTTAAAACAATTTTAACACTTTATATTTCAATGTTTTAATAAATAAAATGGTTTTAATTTTTTTATACTCCTTTTATCTACTCTTACTGTTTAATTCATCTCTCTAAATTTTCTCTTCCCTTGTTTGTTCTCTTTCTACATTGAAATATACATGTAATATCACCATTTGAAGAAGGACAATCTTAATGACTGTTTTTGTAGATAGTAATTCCCAATTTAATGATTTAAAAAAAAACATTATTTAAGAAAAACTGTTAGCTGAGTAATGCTTTGGTCCATAATTTGGAGAACTTCAAAAACAAAATTATTCTAAACTGAAGATGGAAAATACCTTTCAACATTCTTTAAAATATAAAAAACTTTTATCCCTAAGACAGATATCAAAGTGAAGTGAAAGCTGCTCAGTCGTGTCTGACTCTTTGCAACCCCATGGACTGTAGTCCATGGAGTTCTCCAGGCCAGAATACTGGATTGGGCAGCCTTTCCCTTCTGTAGGGAATCTTCGCAACCCAGGGATCAAACCCAGGTCTCCTACATGCAGGCGGCTTCTTTACCAACTGAGTTATCAGGGAACAAACATTACTTCAACAGTTTCACAGAGGTGCTACAGTTAGGGGCAAAGGACTGAGGGTGGGTCTGGAGATACTATGTGCTTCCTCGTGTGTTCCAACATGAGCACCATCACCTGTGCTATGCTGTTGTTTATCGCTCAGTGGTGTCTCTTTTGCGATCCCATGGACTGCAGCCTGCCAGAATCTTCTGTCCATGAGATTTCTCAGGCAAGAATACTGGAGTGGGCTGCCTTTTCCTCCTCAGGAGATCCTCCTGACCCAGGGATCGAACCTGCATGTCCTGTATAGGCAGGTGGAGTCTTTACCAATGAGCCACCACAGAAACCCTCACATGTGCTATAGTGAGTGAAGTCGCACAGTCGTGTCCTACTCTTTGCGACCCCATGGACTGTAGCCTACCAGGCTTCTCCATCCATGAAATTCTCCAGACAAGAATACTAGAGTGGGTTACCATTTCCTTCTCCGACCCAGGGGATCTTCCCGACCCAGGGATTGGACCCAGGGATTGAACCCAGGTCTCCCCCATTGGAGACAGATGCTTTAACCTCTGAGCCACCAGGGAAGCCCCATCTTTGCTGTCAGTTCAGTTCAGTCGCTCAGTCGTATTCAACTCTTTGCGACCCCATGAGTCACAGCACACCTCCCTGTCCATCACTAACTCCCAGAGCTCAGTCAAACTCACATCCATCGAGTCGGTGATGCCATCCAGCCATCTCATCCTCTGTCATTCCTTTCTCCTCCTGCCCCGAATCCCTCCCAGCATCAAAGTCTTTTCCAATGAGTCAACTCTTTGCATGAGGTGGCCAAAGTACTGGAGTTTCAGCTTTAGCATCATTCCTTCCAATGAACATCAGGACTGATCTCCTTTAGGATGGACTGGTTGGATCTCCTTGCAGTCCAAGGGACTCTCAGGAGTCTTCTCCAATACCACAATTCAAAAGCATCAATTCTTCAGCGCTCAGCTTTCTTCACAATCCAACTCTCACATCCATACATGACCAGTAGAAAAACCATAGCCTTGACTAGACAGACCTTCGTTGACAAAGTAATGCCTCTGTTTTTCAATATGCTATCTAGGTTGGTCATAACTTTCCTTCCAAGGAGTAAGCATCTTTTAATTTCATGGCTGCAGTCACCATCTGCAGTGATTTTGGAGCCCAAACAAATAAAGTCTGACACTGTTTCCACTGTTTCCCCATCTATTTCCCATGAATGGGACCAGATGCCATGATGGGACCTATTCTATACTTTCCCAAAAAAATTTACCTTCATCTAATTAATCCTTTACATTTAACTTCTAGTTTACAGAATTACAAAGAATAGAAGAACAAGCTAATTAACAACTACAAGAAAGCAAACTGATAAATGGGTGGGACATTCTATAGCACAAATGCCTCAACAAGTAAGTGTCATGAATAAAAGAACTGTTGTAGAATAAAGAAAGACTTCAGACTTTGTATAACCAGATACAATATACAGTCCTAATTTAGGCAAACAAGTTATAAAGAATACTCTGGGGACAGAATGATACATTCAAATATAGGTTAGGCATGAGACAATAAATATTATTAATCTTGTTCAGTAGTACGCGATTTTGGTCTATGTAGGAAACTACATTATTTTAGTGAAATAGGAAAAAAATTATTTGGGACAGAGAGCTGAATAACCAATTTACTTGAAAATCTTGCAACATTTCAATTACAGTAGTGACAGAGGGCACAAAAAGGGCTTTTGGTGCTGGTGATNTACTATGTGCTTCCTCGTGTGTTCCAACATGAGCACCATCACCTGTGCTATGCTGTTGTTTATCGCTCAGTGGTGTCTCTTTTGCGATCCCATGGACTGCAGCCTGCCAGAATCTTCTGTCCATGAGATTTCTCAGGCAAGAATACTGGAGTGGGCTGCCTTTTCCTCCTCAGGAGATCCTCCTGACCCAGGGATCGAACCTGCATGTCCTGTATAGGCAGGTGGAGTCTTTACCAATGAGCCACCACAGAAACCCTCACATGTGCTATAGTGAGTGAAGTCGCACAGTCGTGTCCTACTCTTTGCGACCCCATGGACTGTAGCCTACCAGGCTTCTCCATCCATGAAATTCTCCAGACAAGAATACTAGAGTGGGTTACCATTTCCTTCTCCGACCCAGGGGATCTTCCCGACCCAGGGATTGGACCCAGGGATTGAACCCAGGTCTCCCCCATTGGAGACAGATGCTTTAACCTCTGAGCCACCAGGGAAGCCCCATCTTTGCTGTCAGTTCAGTTCAGTCGCTCAGTCGTATTCAACTCTTTGCGACCCCATGAGTCACAGCACACCTCCCTGTCCATCACTAACTCCCAGAGCTCAGTCAAACTCACATCCATCGAGTCGGTGATGCCATCCAGCCATCTCATCCTCTGTCATTCCTTTCTCCTCCTGCCCCGAATCCCTCCCAGCATCAAAGTCTTTTCCAATGAGTCAACTCTTTGCATGAGGTGGCCAAAGTACTGGAGTTTCAGCTTTAGCATCATTCCTTCCAATGAACATCAGGACTGATCTCCTTTAGGATGGACTGGTTGGATCTCCTTGCAGTCCAAGGGACTCTCAGGAGTCTTCTCCAATACCACAATTCAAAAGCATCAATTCTTCAGCGCTCAGCTTTCTTCACAATCCAACTCTCACATCCATACATGACCAGTAGAAAAACCATAGCCTTGACTAGACAGACCTTCGTTGACAAAGTAATGCCTCTGTTTTTCAATATGCTATCTAGGTTGGTCATAACTTTCCTTCCAAGGAGTAAGCATCTTTTAATTTCATGGCTGCAGTCACCATCTGCAGTGATTTTGGAGCCCAAACAAATAAAGTCTGACACTGTTTCCACTGTTTCCCCATCTATTTCCCATGAATGGGACCAGATGCCATGATGGGACCTATTCTATACTTTCCCAAAAAAATTTACCTTCATCTAATTAATCCTTTACATTTAACTTCTAGTTTACAGAATTACAAAGAATAGAAGAACAAGCTAATTAACAACTACAAGAAAGCAAACTGATAAATGGGTGGGACATTCTATAGCACAAATGCCTCAACAAGTAAGTGTCATGAATAAAAGAACTGTTGTAGAATAAAGAAAGACTTCAGACTTTGTATAACCAGATACAATATACAGTCCTAATTTAGGCAAACAAGTTATAAAGAATACTCTGGGGACAGAATGATACATTCAAATATAGGTTAGGCATGAGACAATAAATATTATTAATCTTGTTCAGTAGTACGCGATTTTGGTCTATGTAGGAAACTACATTATTTTAGTGAAATAGGAAAAAAATTATTTGGGACAGAGAGCTGAATAACCAATTTACTTGAAAATCTTGCAACATTTCAATTACAGTAGTGACAGAGGGCACAAAAAGGGCTTTTGGTGCTGGTGATGTTCGTTTCCTGTTCTGGTTATCGGCTTCAAGTGTCTGTGTGCAAAAAGTCAGCAAGTGAAACAATTATCTGCACTTTTCTGTATGTTATATTTCAATAAAAACTAAGCTTCATCAACATTAAAAAGAATTAAGTGAATTATTTTTCAAATGTATAGGCTCTGGGACAAACTGCCTAGGTTTAAATTTTGGCTTTACCATGTACTGGCTCTGACCATGAGTATCTTGCTAACATCTCTGAACCTCTTCATCTGCAATTTGTTGTGTGCTTAGTTGTTCAATTGTGTCCTATTCGTAGGAACCCCATGGATTGTATAGCCCGCCAGGCTCCTCTGTCCATGGGGATTCTCCAGGCAGGAATTCTAGAGTGGGCTGCCATGCCCTGCTCCAGGGGATCTTCCCAAGCTAGGGATCAAATCCCAGCCTCCTGCACTGCATGCAGATTCTCTAACCATAATTATTGTTTGACATTAATAATGCTAATGTATAAGACAACTTCTGGTTTTTATTTGCCAGTATTTTTTGTTAGACTGCAGACTTTATACAGTCCAAAACAGAGTTCTAATTCCCTACCTCTGAAAATTGGAAACATTCTGAAATAAACCTGCAACATTAGTTCTAAATTGAACTAAATGTCTGTAGTCTTACTTATCTGAAAGAAAATTTACATCAACCTGGTTTTGTTAAGAGATATCTGCTCTAGTTACTTGGAAGTGGCAGTAATTCTGTGGTACAATTCCAGCCCAAAGTAAGAATATTGCAAGTTAACTTGGCTTGAATACCATTCAACATGCTAAATGATCTGGAAAACAGAAACTGATATATATATGTATTATATATATATAAATAAAAGTTCATAGAGGGAAAGTAAAGAAGATATTGCTGAGAAGATCATTCAAGATTATTTTATCACTATTGGATGTATATTTTATCAGAAATGAAAATATCTAAAAATATCTTTGGAATATCAGTTCAGTATCAACAAAGTAATGAAAATATTTATATACTTTAGGAATATTGATTTATTATTTTAAATGCTTTTGCTAATTTTATATTTTTTTAACTTAAGATTTTTATGTCACTTGAAGCACATTAAATATATTTTAAATCATTGCTAACTTATTCCTCTTTCCTTATTTCCTCTCTTGAAAATGAGTATCAAATATTCTAGGTTTAACAGATATTTTAATACACAAACTGAGAATTATTTTTGTATTCTCAAAATCTACTATAATGTTATTAGTATGCTTAACAACAATTCTAAAATTTTTTAAGTTTTTAACTTTTTTAAAACTATTTATTATTGGATAATAATTGCTTTACGATACTGTGTTGGTTTCCCCAAACATCAACGTGAATCAGTCACAGGTGAACATATGTTCCCTCCCCATCCCTCCCCATCCCTCTAGTCAGGAGCCCTGAACCAGAGCCCCTCACATCATCGCAAATCTGCACTGGCTGTCCATTTTGCATATGGTAATGCACACGTTTCAGTGCTGCTCTCTCAGTCCGCCCCATCCTCTCCCTCCCCCATCCTCTCCCTCCCCCGTGTGAGTAAATCTGCTCTCTCTGTCTGTGTGCCCACTGCTGCCCTGCAAACAGGTCCATCGGTGCCATCTTTTCAGATTCCATAAATGTGTTCACATACAGTATCTTTTTCTCGTTCTGACTTACTTCACTCTATATAATAGACTCTAGGTTCATCCAACTCATTAGAACTGAGTCAAAAGTATTCCTTTCCGTGGTTAAGTAACATTCCATTGTGTATGCATACCACAACTTCTTTATCTGCTCATCTGTCAATGGACCTCTAGGTTGCTTCCCCGTCCTAGCAACTGCGACAATGCTGTGATGAACAATGCGGTACGTGTGTGCTTCTCAGTTATGATTTCCTCAGGTGTAAATGCCCGTTAGTGGACCTGTTGAATCACATGGTCGTTTTACTCCTAGTTTTTTAAAGGAATCTCCCTACTGTGCTCCACAGTGGCTCTAACAATTTGCATTCGCAAACTGCAAATTTGGCAAGAGGGATCCCTTTTCTCCATACCGTCTCCAGCATTTATTGTTTGCAGACTTTTTGAGAATGACCATTGTGAACCACATTTTAAAAAGCAATGAAACACAAGATTCCCAGGCATGCTGTCAGGTTTTACAGAATAGCCTAGTGTAATCTTGTAGCTGCAAAGTAGGGCAGCAATAAGCAGTTACAAGAATGTTGATAACATTCATTATTAAATGGCAACTTATACTTTCCTAAAAATATTTTTCCTTTTAAAATGTTATTATCCAACTCAGTGATGTACACGAGCTATATAAATTAGTGCAATTGTCTAACAGAAGATATAGCCGAACAACCTGGGAGGAGGGACTCTAAATCAGTAAAATCAACTTTACAGAGTATCCTGCTTAGAAATGAGAGAGCACTAACCCGAATTTAAAGCTATTTTTTTGCTCTAAAAGTTTTAACCAGGGAAACCTAGTGGGAAGCTGGTGTATAACAGGGAGCTCAGCCTGATGCTCTGTGATGATCTAGAGGGAAGGGACGGGGCAGGGTGGATGAGAGGGACACACAGAAAGGGCACATGCACGTATACACACAGCCGAGTGCAGCAGAGAACCAACACAACACTGTAAAGCCATTAGCATCCAACTAGCTTTTTTTTCTAATTAAAAAAAAAAAAAGATACATGTACTAGTAGATAAAGTTACTTTTCTAATTTTCAGTATGAATCTTACAACTGCTAATACAAAACATGGGAAATCATAATGATAATTTAACAAAATGGTGGCTCAGTCAACTACAGTTACACTCGGCTACCAGGTAAAATTTGGGCTTCCCCCATGGCTCAGTGGTAAAGAATCTGTCCGTCAATGCAGGAGATGTGGACCCGATCCCTGGGTCAGGAAGATCCCCCAGAGAAGGAAACGGCAACCCACTTGGAGTATTCGTGCCTGAGAAAAACCCCATGGACAGAAGAGTCTGGCGGGTTGTGGTCCAGGGGGTTGCAGAGAGTCGGAAATGACTCAGCGACTGAACACACACACAGAATCTAACTAAAATTATTTTAAGCAAATTAGGGACTTTCTCTTTCTTGTCAAGTAACAAAGGTAATCCAAATGGAGCCAGTTATTGGATCAGTGGTTCAAGAACGCACAGCTTGAGGTTTCTGATTTTCCTGACTTGTTCCAACGTTTAAGTTTTAAGGAGGGATACAAAGAAAAAGAACAAGAGCAAATGGCAAAACTGAATGAACTCCAGTGCCTCTAGTAAAATGCTTTCCTAGAACTCCAAGGCAGCAATTTCCACCTATATCTTACTGGCTCAAATTTTATTTAATTGCCAGCATTATCTTCTAGGAAAGCTAGGAAAGAGTGTGAGTGTGTGTGTGTGTGTGTGTGTGAATATGTCTTTTAGGCTGGGAACCATGATGTCTTTTCAGAGTCTTGTCTTCTTAAATGTCTCCTTAAAATATGTCTCTGAAACTATTTTTATCCAAACCATTTCTTTTTTCATAATATAGATCTTTACTCCTCTTTGAAAAACATCTCTACGGAGAAAAATATACACTGAGGACAGGATAAATTACTTTGCAAAAGGTAAGAATTTAAGATGTTTAACTTTTTTGTTGTTTCATTTACATTTTTCAGAATCAGTCAATAAGGCATATATTATTTTGTCTGAATAATCCACTGCATTTTACAATGGTATTGTACCATCCGTAGTACTTTTAAACCAACTTTTTACTTTGGAAATAAATCTTAATAAATGTATTCACTGCCTCCCTTCCAAAGGTGTTTCCAGACATTTCCTCCAACTGAGTAGGCCCATTCCCCAACTGAGATGGCCCTATAAGCAGCAGAAAGGAGAATGAATTTTAGAATCAGACTGCCTGGGGTCAAAATGACTAGCAATTTTGGGGAAAATTACTCATAATTTCACAAGACCTTACTTTCTTTAACTGTAAAATACTAAAAATAATTGCAACTGTACAAATTAAATGAGTTAACATACATAACTCCTTGCACATAATGGATTATAAGTATTCTTTCCTGTTAATGTCATTACATTTTCCTTCATTTGAGGTATCTTCATTGAGTATCTGCCAGATATTGTGATAAACCCTAGAAATGCATATTATGACCAAATCATACATGAGCCCATCCTTATGAAGCAATGACAAAATTTATAAGGAAATGAAGCCTAGACAGTTCCTATTTTCTATAACAAGCAGCTAAGGTTGTCCTTAAAAGACAAAGGCAGAATCCAAAAAAATTATAATTTTAAGTTACCCAATCTTTTCAGAATTTCCATTTCATTTAACTATAAATTTGATATTGACATAGTCATAATCATATAAAAATAAAATTTTTAAAGTTTCACAGAAAACTTTAAGAATGTTCAAGATACCGTGTAGTATTAAAAAATTAGACAAAAATTATACTGAGTCTTGCCACTAAAAACATCACAATGCAAATAAATTGCCATTGGTTTTATCAAAAACAAATGAAAGTACTAACCTGCCAAGGCTCCAAAAAAATGACACATACTTATTAATTGAAAGGACTTTGCTAATTATGTAAATGTCTATCTTTTCTACATGTAATTTTATTCAAACTTCTTCTCCTTTCCCCAATTAACAACGCTGCCAAATGTTTGGACTCAAAAAGGCCAGCTTTATACACAATTAACAGTCAAATTCTAACACAAATTACGTGTCATTCTTATCTCTGTATACACATTGAACTCCTATATCTTGTTGCCAGCATGCAGTTTGCACTAGGGGATACATTCTGAATTTGTTTAATGTCTAAGAATAATATTTCACACCTAGAAAAGAGATACTATCCATTGCCAGTTATGTGAATGAAATTTGCTGTGCTCCCTCCTTTTCATTTTGTTCAGACAAAATGAAATGTAGCTTCACTTACCCACTCATCTGTTTTAACAAATATTTTCTTGAAACATAAGATATAAAAATAATCATTATTTCTTTTTAAAAATTCAAGGTGATCATAGGAACTTTTATGCATGGTAAACGCTTTCTGAACTAGAAATTGGGGAAATATCATTTGAGAAATCATCCAACTACAAGAAAAAATACTTCAATTCTAGAAATATTTGTATTCTAGAAATAATTGGATCAATTCTAGAAAATTAGACATGTATGGTCACCATATCTGTGACTGCTTCTCTAGAAAGGGTTTTCACAGCAGAAACACTATAAATAATTAATTTCTTATTTAGCAAGCATATCAATCATCACTTCAAAATGCTCAGACATGCCCTAATCTTTTGAAGTGTCATATTTTATTAGGAGTATCTCAATAAATACCATTTATATAATAAAAGGGCAATAAATATATCTAACATATTAATATGTATTTTTATGTTTTAAAGATAATACAAAAGGAACTCTGTAAATCAAAGAAAAAGCTTAAAGTACAAATATCAATCTCAGTTAACTTTTTAAATAAATAAATCCCATTGGGTTAGTTACTAGCCCAAAATTTTTCAATGGTTGCTCACTTGAGCTTAGGTCTATACATCCATCTTCATCTCCAACCAACTACTCCTGCACCCTAAGCTCCAACCACAACTATGATTCTGTTTATCCATCTCAACCACGCCAGTGTTCTCTCAAATGGGTATACTTCCTGGAATCTGAATGTACTTTCCTCATTTATCTAGGAGATTCCGGGTCATCCTCCAGTTCACAGTTTAAATGTCACTTCTTCAGTGAAATCTTCCATGAACTCCTTCCTCCTGTCCCCCCCCACAATACAGACAACAAGATGTATACTTCCACATTACCCCTACCATAACATTGACTGTAATATACTGAAATTGCTTACTGATCACCCTCGGTTGGAGTATAAGCTCTGTGAGTGTCACTAAGAAGAACAGCATCTATCTTACTCACTGTTGGATTTCCAAGGTCTACAACATAAGGGCCTGAGTCTCAATAATTATTTGATTTCTAAAATTGGCATATGTGTGTTTATACATATATGTGTGTATGTATCAAGCCAAAGCAGAGCTCATATGCATTATAATATCCATTTAAAATATCATATATCTTTTCATCATTATAAATTCCTTTCTGTGAACATAAAATGTTCTAACAGCTGGAAGGGAAAGGAGAGGGAAGGGAGAGGGTGGGGACGAGGGAGGAGACGGGAGAGGGAAGAGAGGAGGCAAAGAAGAAACTGTGACATACTTGGACATGGCATCAATTTGGTACTTTGGGAAGTAGTATGGAATTTCAAGTCAGTATCCTAGATTTGAGTTTAAATTACACAAGCTGTTACCTATATGATGCCGTGAAGTTGCTTAAGGTCACAAAGTCTCAATCTCCTTATCTGTAAAATAAGGAATATTAATGTTTGTCCCACAAACTTCAGAGAGCTGCGAGGTATTAACAAAATTAAGCTTGCGAAAGCCCTTTAAAAATGTCAAGTACTTCATAATAAAAGGAATTGTTAGCATCTTCATTAATATTTCAATTAACATATTATAATTGCTAAAAAGAATGCTTACTCATTTCAGGAAATGAGGCTTATATATGAAATGAAATATACTATTTAAAAATATCACAAAAATTCAGTCAAAAGAATGCTACAAATCAGTCATAAAGTATGTTCAAATATTCTAAGATCTCCCAGCTATAATCTCATAACATCTCCTGAAATTTTTTGTCCTTTACAATATCTGATAATATTAAGTTCATCTGAATTATTTTATTTCACTTCAAAATTCTACACATGATATTTTACTTTTTTTTAAAAGAGTTCACTACCTAACCCTATTAGATATTAAATAAGAATTTTCTACTATATAACCTTTTAAGGTTTTCTGCTATATAATCTTTTAAGCTCTTTAATAGGTATATATGATCTGAATAATGGTTAAGACTGCAAACATTTCATTTCAAATTTGAGGTTAAGCAATTAAAGAAAATAAAAAGTCACATCAGAACTCACTTTAAGGTTTCATTAAGGGAGTCAGTTAAATGTGATTAAATAATGAAACCAAATTCTCTAAACTCACTTTGGGACAGTTATTCATGATTCTGTTACCTACCTAGAGTAACAATAACCCAGATCCTTAATTTTTGAGTGTTATAAAATTTAGGCTTTCCAAAATTCAGATAACCCTTTTGAGGGAAACATTAATTTAGAAAGGAAAAAAATTCTGTTTTCTTTATTCCTATCCATTATAAGATGCAAATATAACCATAAATAGCATATGTATCCCAAAAGTTCTGAAGGCATAAAACAACAATTACAGTTAAAGCTTGAGAAAAGAAGTCTTTTTAATCCCCATTTTTCATATACAAGATGTATTTATATACTTTGCGAAAGGAATACTATTGCAGTGTTATGACTTTGAAATAAAACTCCAAAATCATACTACTCAACTAAAGGTTTCTTTAGCAATATTAACATGGCCACGCTGCACATGTTACTTTTAGCTTCTTTATGTACAACAAACTGCATTCAATTGGTGAACAAATACAATGTTTAGTATCATATTTAAAACCACCATTCAAACCTTTTCTTAATGCTATTATCAGTTTTTCTTTTGCAACAATTTTGTGTATAAAAATAAAAGCACTGGATTTTTATTAGTGCTGCCCCTTCTTTGTTTTGCTCCACTCTGCAAAGGCCTTTGGGGACACTAAGCCTGCATTTACCATAATACGGATTAAACTTTCTTTGTCCCATTGCACAGGGTTTGTTAGCAGGTTAGTCTTTTTACATTTTTCACAGGCAGCCTGCAGCTTACCCTTTAGGCCTCACTCAAAATACTTCTGTGGATTTACAAAAATGCCAGAGTGGTCTTGGGGTTAATTGGAAGATAAGTGTAGCCTTTAACATAGAGACTCATTAAACATTTAGCCTTACCACAATCCAGTATTCTTGAAAAAGGAAAGTTCTAGGGCCAATTTAGAAATAATAACATAGTAAATACTTTTGCTTTTTTGTTTTTTAATGACTGCTTATTGTTTCATAGACTTGGAAATACCTGACTTAACTGCTCTAAAGGTGATATTTCTCTGGCTGACTCTTTGTTTTTGCTAATATGGGTTGATTATCGATTTAAAAAAAAAAAAAAAACAGATTTCCCCAAGCAACTAAAAGTCAAAATCTTCCAAGTTTTAGGTTGAGAGAGTTGAAGTAAAAACTCCACCAACTTGTAAAGACAGGTAATATTTATCTCTAAACAAAAACAAAAACAATTCTGAATTTATATTTTATTGATTTTGTCCAAGTAAATCACCATACTCAAATATACTGATTTGGTCTATTAGAGCCTAATGGAAACAAAATTTACCAAAAAATACTTGTAAAGAATTTTTAAAATAAATTATTTAATTTCTGAAATACAAATATACAAATACACAATTAAAAAGACCTGAAGTATACTCACTGTTATTAGGTCATTTTTTTTTTTATAATTATGCAAGTAGATTGTTATCCAGATTAACTTTTCCATTCCCTAACCTCCTTCCAACACTATCACTCACACTTAGAAAGAAGAAAAAAAAGAAAAGAAAATGCGACAAAACACACAGACACTTGAAGTAAAGGATTAGACATATTTGCCCAAGATGCAGATAACAAAAGCAAAAGTGAAGAAAATTGAAGAGACAGCCAAACTTCAGCAACAAAATGGTTAAAGAATCTGAAGCATTGTCCCCCTTAGTTTAAAAGTCCGATATATTTTGAACAGCGCAAACATCAGACAAGTTAAGATTACTGACCATTATCTCCTTAATTTTCTCCGCTTTCCCTCACATTCCCCCTTGCTATCTGGGCACCATTTTTCTAAAGCTTTATTTCTGCTAAGAAGTAAACTTTCCCTAATCCATCTATTATGGAAACTTTAATTGGATTGGGAGCAGGGTGGTGTATAAAATAGCCCCTATTCACTCAAAAGGACTGTAGTTTTAGGGACTTAAAGGAGAAAGGTATTGTGAAAGAAAATCCTCAGGGAATCAAGGATTAAAATGTGGCTCTCTTAAATTCATCAACTCCAGAACACAAATGAATTGCTTCCTTAAACAGGTAACTTTTCAAAAAAATGGCAAATCAAAAGTGAAAATAAAATTTTATTCTAAGACTAACAATACATTTACACTCACATTTTAAGTTTTAGCTTTAGAAACAACTTACACTTTCTTCTTCTTCAACTAATATTTTACGTTTTAGCTTTTTAAGTGTTAGCTTTAGAAACAAACTATACGTTCTTTTTCTTCAATTCATATCAAGTCGAATGCTGTAAACATATGGAAAATGTAAACATACATTTATATTCTCCCTACTCTACATACATATTTTCCCCATTAAATGTCTAAGGAGAAAAGAGGAAAAAAAAGTTTCTTTTTTAATGTAATTCCTTCCTATACATGTCTGGAAACACTGCTATAAGACAAGTTTGTCTCTAAGCAAAAATACATTTTGTTCTGTAGGGGATTGGATATAAATAATCAGCAGCCATCTTCCTTACCCAGCCATACTCTTGGTTTCTTCCATACACACCCCATCTCCAAATAGCCTTTGTTTAACCTATAGTACTTCTGCCTCTGACCCTTCTAAAGTGCACTTCCAACCATCTGGCGTGTCTTCTACAGTGAAATGGAGTTAGAGTTCATACATACTAGTAGTTATTCCCCTACTGAATCAAAGATATTTAATGTACCAAATATAACATCTAAAGTGAAATGAAATCCAGAATGTACCTCCAACTTTAATCTCTCAAAAATATACTTTTTATCAAGACAATTGGGAACTGTGAAAGGCAAGTGCTAGGAGAGATGAAGATCCCAATGAAACTGGCACTTACTTTGTGTAGGCTACAAGTCTTCATGAAAAGGAAATAAAAATAAATCAGTGTTGGTGACTTATTTAATACTGCTATTGAAAACACTCTCTTTGTTCAGTTGATTTCAAGAACATGCTCACAAAGAATCCCCTCCATTTTGGAACCCTTATCACAACTTAACAAATACACATTTATTGCAAGTGTCTGGCTGGCACCGTGCTGACAATAATACATTAATTACCTCATTTTACTCTCTCAATAACCCTACAAGGTAGATGCTATCACCTGTTTTACACACATGAGGAAACTGAGTCTTAAAAAATTCTATTAAGTTGCCCAAGGTTACATGGCTCCAAAGAAAGTAAGCTCTGTGAAAGTTCTTGTGTTACTGTATTGCAAATGTTTTCCACAGGACAGGAGACCAATTTTCCAGAAGTTTATCTGCTAAACTTGCTTAAATTATCAAAACTACCTATTTATCACTAATAAAGAATATTATTCTTGAATATATTAAATATATGACTGTATTCTCCTAATGAACATATTATTCTAAGATATTATATTCCTTTCATCAACATATCAAGAACTATTCAGTTTTCAAAGCCAAGATCACAGGGCTGTACTGTTCTATTAAAAATAGAACTAAAATTTTACTTATTGATATATGAATTTTTCAGTTTATACTGATATCTACTTCTTTGCACAGGCTCTATTTTTATATTAGTTTATCATATTTAGTATAATTCTGTCACCTTTACATATTTTAAAAAGTATTGTATTAGTTGAAAACTGGTTTTATAGCTTTAAAACTTATCTGAAAATTTAACTGACTAGTTTTCCATTCTACTGTCCCAGATCCCTCTGCTGAAGCTGAAAAGCCTTTTTTGGAGGAATGACAGAAAAGAAAGCACACATTTCAAGGAGGGGTTCTGATTCTTGAGACCACTAAGAATGAAGGGTGAGGGGCGGTACTAAAAGGCAAGGTCAGAGGATAAAGATGAATCATGGCTATCACAGCCCTTGTAGGCCCTCTCAATCCATGAAAGACACAGTGAGTCAACAAAAAAATAAACAAATTGGTTTGGGGTAATTTATTACAGCAGAGAATTGTTTTTTAGCAAATTGAGCTGAGTTCCTAGGAAAATGTCATGCATGTTAGTAGAGACTTCATAAATACGTGAATGCCTATGTTAAAAGTTCATACGAGGCAAAGCTAAGTATCATGTATTTCAAGAACAATCTTTAATTGGACTAAATCATATTTTTTAAAAATAACAAGAGCACATGAGTTCTACTGTAGGGGTTACCTAGTTGTTCCATTTATGATACCCCAAAACATCTTCTGAAGGATTGCTGACTTACTTTAAAAAAAAAAAAAAAAAATCCAAGTATGGAGAAAGAACAAGAAAAGGATTCAGGAATATTAGAATCTATAACAAATATCTTCAATAAAGTGACTTACCTATTAAAACATTTAGAATATAAAAGTAATAAGTACTATTTTGGAAGTTTATGAAAATTAAGAAATCAACTACTATTTTCCTCTGCAGCATTTTACTAAAAGGTTAGTTAGTACATAAATCTCAGTGGTCAGTAGGTAAATACAGAGTAAAATATAATTTAATCATTCCATGTGCATTTATGCTTCTTTACAACTTCAACTAAGTTTCTACACATAACGTTTTAGACGGTTGGCCAAAAACTTTGATGAGTTAAAAGTTATCTTCCATTTGGGTGTTCATTCATAGTAAGTTACTGTTTCTAGGGCATCAAATAAAACCTTCAAGCCTTTATTTGCTGCTGAGTAAGAGGCAATTAACCTTACATGGAAAACAGTTCTTTCACTGAAAGACTCTATCATTATCTTGGCTTCTCACAATGGGATTATCCAGACTTTGTATAAGATTGGATATTCAGTTATATTATAAAATATTTACAGCAAAATAAATATGTAAACAAATATCTAAATATGTACAGTTTATATACATGGATAAACATATTGAATCAGAACAACTGATAAGACTTGGAGGGCAAAGCTGGATTCAAACAGTAAGGATCTCATATGTTTTTTATCAGAGTAGCATTTTAACTAACTAACAAAATTACATTTTAAGTACTAGAAAAAAGTTTAAAAATTTTAATATCATGCTTGGTGTTTAAAAAACAGGATACAGAAAGTAGTGTGTACTAAGACCCAAAGAAATAAAGTCAGAAAGTTAAGAACATGATGTCTGTCTCTATGCTAATAACTGTGTATCCCACAGTTATATATAATCATGATGATATGATCACTAATCTAGAGCCAGACCTCTTGGAACGTGAAGTCAAGTGGGCCTTAGAAAGCATCACTACAAACAAAGCTAGTGGAGGTGATGGAATTCCAGTTGAACTGTTTCAAATCCTGAAAGATGATGCTGTGAAAGTGCTGCATGCAATATGCCAACAAATTTGGAAAACTAAGCAGTGGCCANGGGATTGGGGGCAGGAGGAGAAGGGGACGACAGAGGATGAGATGGCCGGATGGCATCACGGACTTGATGAATATGAGTCTGAGTGAACTCCGGGAGATGGTGATGGAATTCATGGGGTCGCAAAGAGTCGGACACGACTGAGCGACTGAACTGAACTGACAATTATATATACACAGACACACTTGCCAAAGCCCCTAGTAAGCTGCCCTAATTTTAAAAGAAATGTCTGCTCCTTTGACAATCAACTTTACATTTATATAATTCTTACAGGAAATTATCAAAAGTTCACCATTAGCTGACTTGTTAGTGGCTGTATATTCAGCATATTTGTGGAATGAATAACAAGATACATGTAACAGAAAGGCAGAACCTCTGATTGACACCCAGCTGGTGCCTTAGCAGAGAGAGATGTGCATGAGAGAGGATGAGGAAAAAAAGTATCCTGCTAAGATGTTATGGTAGAACCAAGACCCTAAAACTGTGGTTTGACAGGGAAAAGGGAGGGGAACAAAATGGAGGAAGAAAAATAAGCACAGGTAGTTTGATTAAAGGGAAGTTCCTCCACATCCCTTTCCAAATAATAAAGTAAATCTTGAAGGTTCAAATTTCCTGGCATTTCTGGCATTGAGCTGGAGCAAGGAAGCAAACTCTAGGAAATTTGATCAGAAAGACAAGAATTACCAAAGCTAGGACAGAAAAACAGAACTTAATAATCTGCTAAAAGATTAGACCAAAAAATGTACTCCAAATTTTGCTTATTTTCCACTCCCTAAAAAGAAGAAAATTATTAGAATCTAATGGAACTACAGACATGAGAAATCTAAATGTTTTTAGCAAATGAAGAATGGTAAATGGAAATTAACAACACAGAATTAATCATAGCTAAACAAGTATGAAATGAGCTGGATTTAGAAAAGGCAGAGAAATCAGAGATCGAATTGCCAACATCTGTTGGGTCATAGAAAAAGCAAGAGAATTTCAGAAAAAAATCTACTTCTGCTTCATTGACTACACTAAAGCTGTTGGCTATGTGGATCACAACAAATCATCAAACTCATAAAGAAATGGGAATACTAGACCACCTTACCTGCCTCTTGTGAAAACTGTATGCAGGTCAAGAGGCAACATTTAGAACTGAACATGGAACAACAGACTGGTACAAATTGGGAAAGGAGTACATCAAGGTTGTATACTGTCATCCTGTTTATTTAACTTATATGCAGAGTACGCCATGCAAAATGGCAAGCTGGATGAATCATAAGCTGGAATCAAGATTCCAGGGAGAAATATCAATAACCTCAGATATGCAGATGATATCACCCTTATGGCAGAAAGTGAAGAGGAACTAAGGAGCCTCCTGATGAAGGTGAAAGAGGGCAGTGAAAAAGCTGGCTTAAAACTCAGCTTTCAAAACACTAAGATCATGGTATCTGGTCCCATCACTTCATGGCAAATAGATGGGGAAACAATGGAAAGAGTGACAGACTTTATTTTATTGGGCTCCAAAATCACTGCTGCCATGAAATTAAAAGATATTTGCTCCTTGAAAGAAAAGCTATGACAAAACTAGACAGTATATTAAAAAGCAGAGACATTACTTTGAAACTATTACTTTGCCAACTTAAAGCTATGGCTTTTCCAGTAGTCATGTATGGATGTGAGAGTTGGACCATAAAGAAAGCTGAGCGCCAGAGAATTGGTGCTTTTGAACTGTGATGCTGGAGAAGACTCTTGAGAGTCCCTTGGACTGCAAGGAGATCAAACCAGTCAATCCTAAAGGATAACAACCCTGAATATTCTGAGGCTAAGGCTGAAGCTACAATACTTTGGCTACCTGATGTGAAGAGCTGACTCACTGGAAAAGACCCAAGTGCTGCAAAAGATTGAAGGCAGGAGAACAAGAGGACGACAGACATGAGATGGTAGGATGGCATCACCGATTCAATGGACATGAGTTTGAGCAGATTCCAGGAGATGAAGGACAGGGATGCGTGCCATGCTGCAGTCCCTGGGGTTGTAAAGAGCTGGACACGACTGAGCAACTGAACAACAAATGAAATACTATTGATATTTCCTTTAAAATCCTCAACAACATATTTTTAAAATATAATAATAATCAAAAGGGATTTTATAGGTTCATTGTTGATCTTAGTTCTCCTAACCCTAATTTTCCCATAATATGTTAAATTCTTTTAAGAAAAAAATTCTACTACCAGTGAGGCTTGTAAATAATGTAACACTCTGCATAAGGTAATAAGAACCCTTCTAAATAATGTACACTATTACTTTGAAAACAAAATTTGCTAGGGCAGCAAGAAAGAAAATGAGCTTTCTTTACATCATAGACAATGTGTTAAGCAAAATATTTACACATTCATTCATTTCAAAAAAGTTAATTGTTTTGAAAGCCCACTCTGTGCCAGACACTGTTCTCAAATCTGGAGAACAGAAATCACCATTTCAGATACATGCTATCAACACAGCTTATCACTAATGATGCTAACTTTGATCACTGGGGTAAGATACATGTTGGACAGTTCTCCACCATACAATAACTCAACCCTCTCCATCCCCTACTGCACTCTTTCAGAAGCAAGTTATCAAATAGAGCCTATACTCAAAGGGCATAGAGTTATGGTGTACTTTCTTTAGAAGCAAGTACCTACTAAATTAGTTGGAATGCTTCAGAAAGGCATATTTCTCTTTTCCTTCCTATCCATTCAGGTATTCAGGTATATCAATATGGACTCAATTTTTACACTTTGGGTTATAATCTAATACTAATTTATTTATTTGTTTTGTTGGTCAAATTGCTCCAGCTTTGGCCATGGAAATTCTTACACTTGGCTCTAAGTCCCTCTGATATAACCCCATTTTACTTTGTGGGCACTCCCTTACCTTCTGGGCACCACAATATGCTCAGGCTCATCTTGTATAGTCTTTGCCCTAGCCTGAGAATCAGCCATTTCTGTGAGGAGCCCTGGTTCCTTTCACGGGAGACTAGCTTTAGAAACTAAAATCTGGGAACTGAGAATGCTCATTGCTACTGGGGTATCATTGCTTCTAGATCCTCTCAACAGACAAAGCTAAAAAATATGTGTATATACACTAACCTATGTAAAGACACGGAGAAGGCAGTGGCACCCCACTCCAGTACTCTTGCCTGGAAAATCCCATGGACGGAGGAGCCTGGTGGGCTGCAGTCCATGGGGTTGTGAAGAGTTGGACATGACTGAGCAATTTCACTTTCACTTTTCACTTTCATGCACTGGAGAAGGAAATGGCAACCCACTCCATTGTTCTTGCCTGGAGAATCCCAGGGACGGGGAAGCCTGGTGGGCTGCCATCTACGGGGTCGCACAGAGTCGGACACAAATGGAGTGACTTAGCAGCAGCAGCAGCAGCATGTAAAGACACATATCTGTAACTTATTTTTGTATATATCCATTTCTATCTACAAGCAGCTAAACACAGAGTTCATACTGAAGTCTCAGACTCTCTCATTTAGTATGACATGATTCTTCGAAACTAAGGGGAAGAAATTTTGATGAGAAGTAGGATATTTTCATGGTCTCACTACAGACTGCTTACTAATTGCAAAGGAGAAAATAATAAATATACTGAAAATATTGGACAACACTGACAGGCTGATCAAAATTAAAATCAGCATTGAAGAACACATGGATACTGTATACCTCTGCATGCGAAATTCTGAGAAAGACATATGACTTATGCAATATTCCAACTAGAGGCATAACTTGAACTTAAATCATAAAACTATATAAATTCAAACAAGTTATTATTATTCTTAAAAAGTGAGGGGGGAACTCTATTCTCCAAAATTGTTGATGTGAGAAGAAAACAAAGAAAAGCTGTAGAAATGTTTCAGACTAAAGGAGACTAAAGAAACTAAATTTAACGCCTAATCCTAGACCAGATCCTATATCGGAAGAAAAATGTTATTTGGTCAACAGATGAAAGGGAAATATGGATGGTATATTAAGGTATTATAACGATGCCAAATTTCATAAATTTGATAATTAATATGGTTATATAAATAATATGCCCATTCCTAGAACTATACACTGAAGCATTTAGGAATAAAGGAGCATATTGTATACAAAGGGTATAGGGGAAAAAAGTGTACATTTATATACATATACATATTTATACCCTTGAGGAGGTCATGGCAACCCACTTCAATATTCTTGTCTGGAGAATCCCATGGACACAGGAGATTGGCAGGCTACAGTCCACAGGGTCACAAAGAGTCTGACGCGACTGAAGTGACTTAGCATGCACACACATATTTATACAGACATATATATTTATAACCCCCCCATATAAATATATATATATGGAAAGAGAATATGAATGAGTAAATGCTAAAACAAAAGGGGCAAAATGTTAGAGGTAGATATATTCAAGTAAGTTTTTTAAAAGAACGTGTTCTGCGTCTCATGTAAGATAAGCATATGACTTATATCTCATAAGCCTGAGCCAACATTAGTGAAGTAAGGGCTTTGGAATATTTTCCAGAAATAGTTACTTTTTCATAACAGAAAAAGGATATTTTTGGAAAGGGTAACACTGACTGACCTCCAACTATGATTTCAGTATTACCTCTGAATGATATATATTTACAGAGTATCACAAACACAACTTTGGCCTCTTCTTTAAGGAGTTTTCCTAGTTCAACCATTAAGAACTCTAAATTGACACTTCGGAGAACAGCACATAGGTCTACAGTCATAATTCAAATCATTAGCAATTAAAAGAATTACCAGTTACCAACAGCAAGTTTTACCTGAAACTACAATAACAATTTACAAAGAAGGATCTTCTACTTCTAAGTACAAATAATAAAATTCTTCCCGAGAATTTTGTCACAAAAATATGAATTTTGTTCATATTTTTAGTCTACTCAACATGATGTAACTGTGTTATTCTGGAACCAGTGAAGAACTATCCTAAATGAGAAATTTTTCTGAATAATGAAAGATTTAAAAACACTGTATTCCTTTAGGTGAAAATCTTTCTAAACCATGATGGTACTCTGGTAGGCAGAATTACACTCCTTCCTAAAGATGTCAACATTCTAACACCTGAAACTCAGGAATATGGTATCTTACATGGCAAAAAGGAATTACGATTGCAGGTGGAATTAGGTTAATAATAAGCTGACCCCCCAAATAAGATCAACCTAGATTATCCAGTGCACCCAATGTAATTACAGGGGTCCTTCAAAGTGGAAGAGGGGGGCAGAAGGGTAGTAGGTCAGAGGAGTGTGATGGAAAAGGCACTCAACCAGTAGTATGTGACTTTGAAGGTGGAGGAAGGGGGCCATGAGCCAAGGCATATGGGAGGTCTCCAGAAGGTGGAGGAAACAAATCCTTCCCCCAGAGCTTCTAGAAAAGAATGTAGCCATGCCAACACCTTATTTTAGCCCAGGGAGACATGTACTGTTCAACCCACTACATTTTTTGGTAATTTTTACAGCAGCAATACAAAACTAATAGATAGATATTTTTTCTTTATTGAGCAGCTTCATAAGTCGCTCAGGCAAGTGCGATTCTGTGACCCATGGACTCCTCTGATTCCCTTCTCCAGGGGATCTTCCCAACCCAGGGATGGAACCTGGGTCTCCTGCATTGCAGGCAAATTCTTTACCATCTGAGCCACCAGGGATGTGTAATAAATACATATATGGGTTTCCCAGGTGGCACAGTCATAGATACCAGAGATGGGGTTTGTTCCTGGGTACGGAAGATTCCCTGGAAGAAGAAATGGCAACCCACCCCAGTAATCTTGCCAGAGAAATCCCATGGACAGAGGAGCCAAGTGGACTACAGTCCACGGGATTGCACAGAGTTGGACACAACTAAGATACTGAGCACACATACACACACACCATGATTGGGGGCACACACTATCCATCTACCTACACACACGCGCAAAGTCGCTTCGGTGGAATCCGACTCTACGACCCTACGGATGGTACCCACCAGGCTCCTCTGTCCGCTGGATTCTCCAGGTGAGAATCCTGGAGTGGGCTGCCATGCCTTCACCATGTGATCTTTTGACAGTGAGACTGTTGTGTTACCATCTGTCTCTGACTGTTCTTCCTCTGCTGTGAACGACTTTGCTCTCACTCTCTACATCATTGACTGTGCCTCAGTCTCTACTATTCTCCTTCCCACTCAGTCTCCCTTTTAATTCTTTCCTGTTAGTATTCGTCATACATTTCAGAAAGATCTTGGCTCTTACAGAAAGCCTGGCCTTATATGCACAAAGCTATTCAATGCCTTTTTTCCTTGTCTGCAAATCTACCAATCAGCATATAATAGTCTGCTCATCTCAGCTCTTCTCACTGTTGCTGAGTATTCACTGGCTGTTTTCCAAGGATATTTCTCCCCCTATTTGCAATCTGAACCTTGAATTTTTCTGGGAATTTACTGAACACTAAGTACATTTACTCTATGTGCAAACTTGAATAGGAAAGAAGCAAAGTTAATGATAGTATAGTTATACACATACTCGCACACTGCTATAGGCAGCTGTGATAAACGGCAGTGTAAGTGCATATTCGTTTTCCCTGCAGGTAGGCACCCCTGCCTTATATGGTCTCAGTAACTGTTTAACAGGCACGTGAGAAAATAAGCTCTTAACTTCACAGTGAAAGTTATAGGAAGCAGAGAAAACAAAACAAAATCAAAAAGCACGAAGTATTGAAACATCAAACAATACACATTTGATATGCAATACATGTTCCTAAAACTTACCTGTATTCAATACATTAAAGCCTTCAAACACTTAAACAGTACAAATATTATTAACTGAGAGCTCTGAGATATTCAAAAGTATGTCTTATTCATTTCTTATGAATAAGATGTCTTAGGTTTAACGTCTTATTCATTTTTGTTTCCCTGCTGCCCAGAATTGGGTTTGTTAGGAAGTAATCTTTTACAATCTTATTACAAATTTGTATGTAAGCACAGATCTTGGCAATCTAACAATAATAAAACTTATCAATTAGCATCATATAATCACAGGAGTGAAAAAGGCTATTTTTTCTCAAACTATTAAAAAACTTTTTGGCCACACTGTGTAGCACGTGCCCGACCAGGGACTGAACGTACGCCCTGCCCCCTGAGGTGGAAGTGCACAGTCATAACCCCTGGACCACCAGGGGATTCCAGTAATACAGGAATGTGTGGTTTTCCGGGGGGAGGGGGAGCTGCCATGGGGCTTGTGGGACCTTAGTTCCCTGGCCAGGGATTACACCAGCATCCCAGGGAGTGGAAGTACAGTCTTAACCACTGAACCGCCAGGGAAGTCCCTTCCTACGTTTTGTATTGATCACAAACAACACTGTAGAGTAGCAGCATATGAATTACCGTTTTACATATGTTTTTTATATGACAACTCTCAAGGTAATTCCAGCTGACAATTTCCATGGCAAAGTATAAGCAGCACATAATGGAAACCTGGTTTAATTCTTTAATATACAAAAGACAATAAAATATGGTAAAGCTATACAACCTGAGTTATTTAAAAACAAATTAGATTTTCAAAGTTATTTACATATACAAATATTTAAATTTGCTGAATATTAATAAAATAATGAAGGAAATTAAATCCCTTAAAAGTTAACCACTATTATTCTAACTATTCCATTTTATGCTCTTTTTTGCTTCTTCTCGTCAAGTCTTTCTTCATGAATATAACATAAGCTTTATGTATGTAAAATCACAGCAGAAATGATTTTGTGTTATTTTTTCATTTAAAATTTCTTTTGAAATACTTTAAATATGACTAATGCTCTAATTACAGAAATCTGTCACTTCAATTCCCTTACAAAAAACTTGTAAAAAAGAATCACAGAATTATATGGCATTTTTATGAGACTGGAATATTAACTTACTATATCTAAATTATATCTGAAAGAGTTAAAGGTATAAAATAATGAATGAATGAAATGTGATTTAATAAACCATAAAATGAAACAGACTCATTTAAAAAAAAAAGTTATTTTAGGATCCTATTGGACTTTCTTCTAATTAAAGATTTCCAATTAAATTATTGAGGAAAAGCTGCAAAGTAATTTAAATTTTAAAAGTTCAAAGAAGATCAATAATTGATATTGATTTCAGACTAAAATGTTTTCAGTAATACAAATAGTAATTACCATGACAAATTTTTTGGTTAAATGTGAATTGATCTTTATTAAATAAGTAAGAACTTGAATAACTAAATTCCTGCAAGCCAAACATACGGATATGAGTTTTAAAAATACACAAAGTATTGCAGCGCTTATAAAACAGAATGCCATCAACTTCCACGTAAAAGCTGAAATCCAAAAGGAAACTGAAATTGATGCCAGTTTACTTCTGAGAGCTTACTATATTTGGTAAACTGCTTCCTGTTTGATAACACAGTGGTTTCAATTTTATATAAAGACTCATTATAAGCCACAATGTTTCCTAAATATAAAATATGCATTTTATTAACTCCATTTCCTTTTTATAAACAGCCATGGATGTAACTACCAATCACTTTAAAACCAAATTTACATTTCAAGCATTTTTCTAATGATTTAGTACATATTACTTTGGAAATTTCCTAACCAGACTACATAACAGTTTACACTGCAACCATCTCCTAAAACTTGCATAAGATGATGATAATGACAACTGCTATTTGGTCCTCCATTAATTTAAAAAGGAAAGCAAAACAAACAGAAACACAAGCCTGGGGTCTCTTTATCTGTCTGCACTGTCTGACCATGTCACATTTGAGAGTAGTATATACCAAGCTTTCTCCTCTTCTGAAAATTACTGGGAAAGAAAAGGACTTTGGAGTATCTTGAGAAGGTAAGGATAAGGAGGTTTGCAAAGTATCACTTAAGTTGCAGGAAAGCAGTTCAGAAACCATCATAGACAACTGCAGAAAGGGCATTAAAAAACAAAAAGAGCAAGGCATCAGAAAGATACAAAAAAAAACACACCATTTTTTAAAAAACTGTCATTATCTTCGCAAGTCATGTTTTGCTCCTTCCTAGCTTTAGAATTAATCCAGTTATTTAATTTCTCTGTGCTTTGGTTACTATCCGGATAGGGGTAATAATGGGTTATAACTTATACATTTACTGAGAGAATTAAGACAATGAAAGTGCTTCGTACAGTGCCTGGCACATAAGCGCTCAATATGTTTGTATAAATCTCATTTCAATTGAGTTCTAAAAGTTTTAAAACATTACCTCTAGAAATCTCACACTGAAAATCTGACCTTGGTAATGGAAAGAAACCTGTTAAAACAAGGAAGGCACCAAAGTTACTGACCAATCTATTTCTTGAGCATGTACTATGTATCAAGTCCATGCCACCAAATAAACAAGGTGATACCTGCTTTTCAATAACTTTTCTCATTGTTAAGGTAATAAAGGGAGAAGAATACATAGATAATGACATAGAGAAGACAACAAAAATGAAAAGATAAACTGTTTGACATTGATGGTAACTAGAATATACGTTCAAAGAAAGCTCTCTGGGATATTACATGATAAATGCAAGGATGTCAGCCTGGAAAGACAAAAACTTCAGACTGAGGGTCAGTGGAAAACAAAATTAATTAGGTCGAGTTTCTTAAGTGCTGAAGAATAATGACATAATGAAAGCCTGTTTTGTTCTATCCATATAAGTAAAAATTTGTCAAAGGAACTAGAATTAATGCAGGTATTTGACAGAATCACTCAATTACTGAATCAATGAAAAGTTCCCGTGCTTCCTTTGATGCCTCCTTCTTTCCACAGTTACTGAATAACTACTATCTAT
The DNA here is from genome assembly GCA_006410615.1 of Neotragus moschatus. NCBI lineage: Eukaryota > Metazoa > Chordata > Mammalia > Artiodactyla > Bovidae > Neotragus > Neotragus moschatus. Next base: position 138,660 of record SJYA01002327.1, read on the forward strand.
AAAGTTAAAAGTCAAAGTGAAGTTGCTCAGTCGTGTCCGACTCTTCGCAACCCCATGCACTATAAAGCCTATGAGGCTACTCCGTCCATGGGATTTTCCAGGCAAGTATGCTGGAGTGGATTGCCATTTCCTTCTCCAGGGGAATCTTTCCAACCCAGGAATCGAACCCGGGTCTCCCACATTGCAGGCAGATGCTTTACCATCTGAGCCACCAGGAAAGCACTATCTAGAAAGGAGTATGTAAGATGCTGAGAATAAGAAATCATTAAGATTAGGACTATACTTGGTAGGATGAGAAAAGGTCAGTGTAGATAATCTCGGAAGAGAACCAACCAAGCTTATTTTACTAGCGTTATTTTATCTTCTTTTAAGTGAGGAAACTATTCTTATTACAACTTAAAAGATTTTACAATTTTAAGAGTGAATCAAATTGACACATTTATTACATTTTAGATATACATTCACATCAAAAGCACACATTCCTAAACTCCATCCTGAAAGAACTAATCACTTAAAAACATACCAATTGAGGGAGTTTAAGGACTTGAATATAATTTAACTTTAGGCACCTGGAAACCTATGCTAGACTAACTTGCACATAAGCCCTCAGATTTACAATACCCTGGCAGTTTTTTCAAGGCTATGGTTTTTCCAGTAGTCACATATGGATGTGAGAGTTGGACTGCGAAGAAGGCTGAGAGCCGAAGAATTGATGCTTTTGAACTGTGGTGTTGGAGAAGACTCTTGAGAGTCCCTTGGACTACAAGGAGATCCAACCAGTCCATTCTGAAGGAGATCAACCCTGGGATTTCTCTGCAAGGAATGATGTTAAAGCTGAAACTCCAGTACTTTAGCCACCTCATGCGAAGAGTTGACTCATTGGAAAAGACTTTGATGCTGGGAGGGATTCGGGGCAGGAGAAGAAGGGGACAACAGAGAATGAGAGGCTGAATGGCATCACTGACTCGATGGACGCGAGTCTGAGTGAACTCTGGGAGTTGGTGATGGACAGGGAGGCCTGGCGTGCTGTGATTTATGGGGTCGCAAAGAGTCGGACACGACTGAGCAACTGAACTGAACTGAACTGAGCAGTTTTGTCAGCTGCCAGAAAACCAATAAGAACAAAAAACTAATCCAGGCTGGAAAAAGGGATAGTGAGAATAATTTAGAAATACATTAGGGCTAGAAGAATATAACTGACTTCCAGAAGGTAATTCAACATTTATAAGAGCATGTAACCTTGGGCAAAGTACTCTACCTTCTGCATCTCACTCTCTCCATCTGCACCTCAAAGGGTTGTAGACAGGATTTGTGAGTTAACATAGAGAAAGCACTTACCATAGTGCTTACACAGAGTAACTGCCTCGTATGTCTTATTATTATTGTAAAAGCATCTCTTCAATATCCACTTAGTGAACAATAATCCCTGGCAAAAGTAAACAACAGCTCTAAAAAAGAGGGAGTGTTCAAAAGTAGTACAACAGAAGAAAAAGTAGGAAGTCACAGAATGGTGTTAGTGAAGGAAATGGCAACCCACTCCGGTGTTCTTGCCTGGAGAATCCCAGGGACAGAGGAGCCTGGTGGGCTGCCGTCTACGGGGTTGCACAGAGTTGGACACGACTGAAGCGACTTAGCAGCAGCAGCAGCAGTGATCTAAATGTGTTTAGGAGAGGAGAGGTAAACCAGAGGTCACACCAAATGCGTGTTTTAAATAAGTATATGAAAAGAGAAAGAGAATTATAATCTATATTTAACAAAATCTAAATAACTTCCAACCACTGTATATCACCCTAACAAAAGTTAAACTAATAACGAAGAGTATACTTCTAACAATATCGAATTTGGAATCCCATCACAATGGTTTGTGCAGCTTGTGTAAGTCACAACTGATTGGACACAGTCCCTGTGGGCATGCCATTTCATCCAGACTGGACGGTTCATTAGTCATAATTACTATAACTGTACAGCAGAGACTGCAGTTTTATCTCATCATACATCTTTGATCAAGCTGCTTCAATTTCTGCTTCATCAGCATTTGAAGTTACATTACTGGAGTTTTTTATTTTCCATCAGTGATTAACACAGATTAGGCTGTTTTATCAAAACATGGATTTGGTCTTCACATTTAGTAAGGAGGGCCCAGATCTGACCACCATCTGACCTCTGACACTTCAAAAGCACCTAAACACCATGAATCATCAACTGAAATCCAGAACGTTACAGAGAAAATTAAACAAAGAACTGACCTGTGTTAAAAGCATAAGACGACTGGACTTATCGACATTGAGACTAACCATATTTGCTGCAGCTTCTCATTAAACATTAAATCACACATCAGAAGAACACATCATACATATTAATTGTTTCTCACTGTCATTTCGGAAAGACTCATATCACAATTAGTGCTTCTCTCAAACTATAGGCTACATAAAGAAATTTCCCATGAAGCTTGAAGACAAAATGATGTAGAAGATTGTACCAAAAGCTTAAGAAACAGATGGATAATAGATTTCACTGAACATTAAAGCATAACATACTTAGTTTAGAAAGGAAAATGTTGCCAAAACATGGTTCAAATGCAAAACACTGAATGAAATTGATGTGTCAGGAATTTTTTTCTTCCAAGTTCTACTGGAAAACAATAGGGGACTAAAAGGCCTGTCTCACAATTTTCGTGTCTCACTATTTTCACGTGCAAAGTGCCCCACTGTAGGCTGCATGAACAATCATAACCGACAGTTACACGCAGGCACTGAGGCTGCAAAAATCCCAGAGTAATTAGCGTTGTCTGAATGCAGTGACATCTGTGTTCTCATGGTCCTCAAGACATGTCAGGCCAATAAGATGTATATGAAAAAATATGACAAGCATTGCGAATGCCCTTCTGAAAGGTCTTACACTTTGGGGGAACACCGAAGAAATAACACATGTCATCTTCTTTTCGTAAGCAGTATATTTAAGATTAAAAGATCTGAAAAGACCTTTTGAGTCATTCATTCTCTTTTTGTTAGCTATAAAGCATTTATTCAACATACGGCAATACAGTGTGGAAAAAAAAGTCTGCTGCATGTTTCTCTCTCTTTAAAACTTTCTTAACACCAGTGATTTTGTGCAATGGCAGCATGTGTGCCCATTCCCATAAGTGACAAAATGGGGAGCATATCTTATTAACACTGCTCAGATTCTTTACATTTTCATGTTAAAATAATATCTCTTAGGACTGGACATATAACAACTTAAAGTGTGCTGACAAATGCCTTAGAATTATGTTTGCATTCTTCTCATAATAGAGACTGTCAAACTGATTGCATTAAAAAGCCTTTGTTTTAGGATACCTAATGCTTTTGCCGAGTGGTGCCTATTGCTGAGCCCTCTCTCTGGGCTGGAGCAGTATGCTGGAGCATGCACTTGCTCCAAGAAAGACATTAGTCATCATTAACAGAAGCACTGACACCAAATCTAAGTGCCTCTCCACAATGACCAAGTGGCAATCATCTTTCTCTTACACTGTCACTGCTGATTAGGATTTTCTTTCATGAAAATTTAATTTGTCCCCCTTTCTTCAGCTTTTTTTTTTTTTTACATTCCTATAAAACTCTGCATTCAGGAAAGATTTCAAATACAGCAAAAGACACTGTACCTACAACATAGCTGACAATATAGAGGTTACAAGATTCTTACTAAATATTTTATCTAATCCAGCAGAAAAATACAGGTTAGAGAATGAGTAACAAACAACAGGGAGAAAACAATGACTCTAAAAGGAACCTTGCTTTAAAGAATCTGCAAACCTCAAAGGAGGACTGAAGCCACAGACCTAAATAAAATTCCTCTAAATATTAATTACATAATATGAAAACTTCTTTAAAACTAAGGTGGTCATTATTTCAATAGCAGCCATCTTTCACTATGTTTCAACTGTGTTTTTTATATCTTAAGAAGGAAGACGGGATATTCACAAGGACATGTCACTGCAAACTCAATAAAATACGTAAGCATCCGTACTATCAGTGTGCATTAACCTGCTGGTTACGTTAAAAAAAAAAAAAAAAAAAGAGCGGGGCCGAGCGGTGGTATTTTCAGTTGCACTGGACAAACGAAAGTGATTCATGTGGCCACGCATGGCACCCCATGACTAGATGATACTACAGACTTAAACTGCAGTTCTGTACAATATCACAGTGTTAAACAAGATATCAGAGCGATAAGTTATTTAAGGAAGTCTTAAAAAACATTTACTTTTCTGTTTTATTTCAATTTGTTTAAAGTTTTCAAAAAAAAAAAATGTAAGCATGTGATAGTTTGCAAGGATCCTGGTACAATCCAAACTCCCACTTTCTAGTTATAAATAACATCTTCTCTTTACACTACTTAAATTTTGTAACAAAGTAGATGTTGGCTTAAATTTAAAATATTTCTTACATCATTTTACATCCCTTTTAGAACATGTGTACTTTTAATAAAAACCTGTTACACTTTTAAGTGAATATGAACTGTACTTACCTTTAATGTAACTATCCATACGAAAGGCTTTTAAAAAAAGTATCAGCCTCACTTTTTAAATTCAGAAACAACCATAATTCATCAAACTTTAATCATTAAATGTTCAATTCCTAACTATTTTACTGTGAAAAGTAATATAAAACAAATTTGAAGGTCAAATAGTAACTGCTTAGTGTCTTAATACATCACATTTACAAACGGTTCAAGTGTTTTTTCTACTGCAGTCGAAATATCTCAGAAGAAATTAGGATTTATAATGGATCTTTAGGGGCAATTTCTTACTAAACTTTTATAAGTTCAGAGTTATCATGAATAAGTAACGATCTACTCTAAATTAAAAGCAAAACCATGTAATAATAACCTAATTGTGCTTGCAGATAACCTTTACAAATAATCTGCTCATTTCTTAATTTCTAAAGAATGCAAAAATGCTTTTTGAGTCCTTAAAAGCTTAAAAGTAAACTCTACTGAGTTGCACAGAATTTTACAAATCAAAATTTCCAAAACTTACAACATAATTAATAATTCTGAGATCCAGTACTGAGATCCAGTACACGTTCCAGTAGAAGAGTTTAGCTCTGTAACTTCCACCCCTCAACCTAAATCTCCAAGTCACTTGTCAGTTAAGGGTTGGGCGATTTATTGACCGGCCCTGGAAGTATACTGTCAGGGCTGAAGGAAATATGAGAGAGGGTTGTGGCGACTGTTCTGGAGCTCATTGATAATGACATACCTGCTTCTGTCACCCATTACCCATACTACAAACTACTTAGACCTAACTGAAAAATCAATAGCCTACTTGCACTGGTTCCTGTGGCTGCCTCCTTTGATTGTCAGCTCCTGTCTAGGGTCAGCACTTACATGAAAGGGGCTGTGACTGCCTGATGCTTTCAGGACAACCTAACGATATGAAACTAGCCAACAGAACAGTAAATTCTGTCTCTCTGCCCTCCTCATCAATTAGGCTTTGACTAGGCTTGCCTGTAGAAACCTGACCTTTTAAGTTTAGGCGAATATGGACTAGCTGAACACACCATTGCCCTCAGCACTGAGCCAGGAAATCTACTGACAGGTTAAACAAAACAGAAGGTTGTAACTGTCATAATTTGCATTGCACTTTCACGCCAACAAGGGTGTTATCAGTAGGGGCAAGCCCTGGAACACACAACTCCAGCACCCTTAAGCCACGCTACTCATAAATTTTCAAGTGAAGTGAGATAAAACATAAATTCACAAATAGCAATACATTTCTCATCTCTTAGTCTTTTAGACTTGCACTTTGCAAAGCCACAGAGTGTCCATCAGCAACTCTCTCGGTGGTCACCTGCCATGCCTACTACATTAACAAGGGATTTCCAAAGAATACAATATAGACATAAAAATAACTCAACTATGCCCACTGAAAAGCTGTTTTAGAGTGAATTTATAATAAAGCAGACAGACTGATTGATCTATAACTCAAAATGAGAACAATTAGATTTCGGTATGCTGTCTTTTCCTGTCTCACTTCCCTCCCTCCAAAAATATCCACAAGCTCAGACAAATAAGTTATTGCATAAGTGAAGGGAGGTGTTGAAATTATTCCCTACCATGCTAGTCTGATATAGCATCTTTTACAGTTTGAGGGAAAACTAAGAACATCTGTAAAATAAAAGATGTTAACACTTTTATGCTTGTCAGATCTTCTGATGAAAACAAGTGAAAACCATGAGAAAGCAGCATAAAACTTACTTTAGTGACTCATGTTTTGAAAACCATTTCCCTGCTTGGGTCTCTCTTTTATCACAACATAAATATGGTAATGTTATAGTTGCTTAAAGTAATGTCATTTCTCTAAAGAGAAGACTGAACATTCCTTTAAGTTCATTGTGAACTTGAACTTTATTTGGCTTCAAGAACTAATATTTACAGATTAGCTAATCTTAGTGAAAATATCAGAAACACTGAAAGACAATTCAACAACCTGAGGAAATAAACACTCCTGCCAACCCTCACACTTTTAAATACACACAGTCTTGTTAAACATATAAGAATACATAGCCTGTTTCATTTTCACATTTCTGTGATCCAACTCTTATCAAGCAATAATTAGCATACTCTTAGAATTTATTCCAACTTGGTAATGGGATGTCCCTCACAACTGTCTTCAATCTATAATTTGCATTCTTCCCTAAAGTCTAAAATATGGACTATAACCATTTTTTGTCTGTAATTATTTTCACATTGAAAACTTTCAGATGGTTGTATCAGAAAAGCGCTGAAACTCTAAACGTGTCCAAAAAGATTTCTGATTTAAAATCAACTGCTAAAGATATAAACAACAACTCTGATCATGTTGGGATAAGACATTATAGATTTCTGACTATCTAGAAGAGGCAGAAAAACTTCTCATCTGTCCCCTCATTTAACAATTGAGAAAATATGAGTAGAGATAATGACTTGATCAAGGTCACTCACACAACTTGTAACCAAGGAAGGGTAAAAATTCAGGGCTTCTTATCCCCTAGACTAACACTCTTTAATAAGCTACCCACCTCAATATGCTTGGGCTTCCCTTATGGCTCAGCTGGTAAAGAATCTGCCTGCAATGTGGGAGACCTGGGTTGGGAAGACCCCCTGGAGAAAGGAAAGGCTACTCACTCCAGTATTCTGGCCTGGAGAATTCCCTGGACCTTATAGTCCATGGGGTCGCAGAGAGTTGGACACGACTGACCGACTTTAAATGTGATGTATGTCTCCCGTTATCTTATCTATCCAGGTAAGCTATGTGACAGCCAACAAACTTACATTAAAAAAAAGCTTTGTATTTCATTAATTTTCAATACAATTTATAGTAAGTTTTGACTAATTTGAAGGAAAGATTAGATTTGTAGAACATTTAACCAACAAAGTTAAATAACCAACAGAACAAATAACTATTAGAAATATAAGATCTAATTAAGTAAGGCTGGAACCCTTTACTTATCTAATAAGATGATTTAACTGTGCATCTGGTAGCCTCTCAGGTCCTCTGTGTGCACCTATCTGACAGCAAAGTGAAAGGGCATGGATAGTGTCTGTCCCAGCAAGCAAATCATTTGGAAAAAGTCATAGTTGTAGATCAAAGATTTTTCACTCTATCTAGGCTGCTTTAAACCTACCAACCCAGGTTTTGTCTACAGACAAAACCAGTCAAAAAGTAAGAGAGTGATTCCTTAGGATCCAAAGATAATAAGGGAAGGGAGAAAGGGAAAATTCAGAAAAGAAACAGACTGGCAGAATCTTGATGTACATAGGCCCAGACAGCTGTTTTATATCCCAGCTTTACTTCACATGGTTAAAGGAAAAGTTTCCACTCCTTAGATCATCAAATATTATTTCACTTATACTACACAGATGTCTTCTATATCTAGATTAGAGCCAATGAAGGGTTTTTGTTGTTGTTATTTAACCACTACCAGGAATCACAGAAGCCTCTCAGCACATCACTTTTACTCATAGGGTTTAAAGGAAAGAATAGGCTAAATTTTTTAACATTTTCATTAAAAATACCACAAAGTCTATTAAAAATTTCCTGTAATTGTAGCAGAAAATGGATTCAACATTACTACTACTACTAATATTATTAGTAATAGTATAGTAGTAATAAGATTACTACTAATAATAATATTAGTAGTAATAGTATAGTAGTAATAAGATTACTACTACTAATAATAATAATACAGACAGAGTGCTGCAAAACCTATATATTTCAAGAAAAACAGATGTTGAAAGAACTAGTTTTCCTAAAGTGTAACAAAAATTTACCTACAATATGCTTAACTGATAAATTTTAAACAGAGATCCACAAACTGCCTCAAATGGACTGAAAGAAATATGGAACATAACACCAAGTCTTCTATTTTGAACTAAGCACCGCTCAGTACTGGCATAATCAACATCCCTCCTCTCCATCATCTGTTTTGTAAACGTCTGGCACTGATAGCAAGAGAAAGCAGAAAGGGGAGTGGGGATGGCTCTGAGATCCCAAGAAACATTCTACCCGTGAGTCAGTACTATTATCTTATGAAACAAAGGAAACCACATCTTCTTTAAAGCAAACAATTCCATGTTCCAAATAGAACTGAATGAAACTGAAATCAAAAGCCTTGACTTATCTACCATCAAGTTTAATAGTAACCATCTTGATTTTCTATCTTCTGGAAGTGATATTAAAGGCCAGTAAAAGTTTGTTTCTTAAAGATGGAGGACACATAAATAATAACCCACTAATTATATAATCCTCCCATAAATCGTTAAGAATTGGCTTTAGTAAAAGCACACTTTCATTTGTTGGAAATTATAGTAAGTCATGATGTCAATGTGATTAAACAGGAAAAATGTAATATATACCTCAGAGAATCTTAGTATGTTAAAAATTGTTAAAATGAATGAAAGAAGGAAGAAAGGAAAGATGAAGGAAGGAAGGAAGGAAAGAAGACAGACAAGGTAGACTTTTATTTGTTCAAATTTTTCAAAACTGTCATAGAAATAAAGGAATGTGACTGCTGCAACTCAAAAATGTGTATATTTCTTGGTAAAGTTAAAAGACGTAAGTGAAAATATAGTAAATTCAATGAAATACCTTCAGAAAAATCATCGCCAAATTAACTAAGACTGTCTTAACACTACATATCCTAGCTCAATAATGCTGCATTTACATTTCAGTCAGGCTAAAAACTGCTCACTTCCATTTTCCTGAATACAGGTTCTTTGCCCTATAATCATCTACTTGATGATATGACCTTATGAATAGCTTAATAAAGTACTCATATACACAGTTGGTACTAAACTTCTGAAAAAAACATCTATTATATTTTCAACTGTCTCATCCTACTAAATTTAGTAGAATTAGATAGAATTAGACTAATAAAAGCTTAATGAGTGTAAATATCACTAATCGAATATATTATCCAACATAACCCAGACAAATTTAATTCTACAAAACAATATTCAAAAGGTATATAGAAGTATTTTTCAATAGAGTTTGAGGCTTCAGTAATGCAAAGTTAAGACTATTCCTTTGACTTTACAGAACACTAAATTGAAACTGCTCAAACGAGAACAATATCCTTGGCTTACCAATCAATGTGATTACAAAGTCTGAGTTTCTTCTTTTATTTAAGCTATTTTGTGAAGGAAATTAAAAAAACAACTTGTTTTGACAGTATGACTGATCATTTAAAGTAATAGGAACTACTGTGAACTGCTCAAAGAAAACACTGAATGACTGATTATTCTCCAGATTGATTTCAGAATCATAATTGTCAATAGCTTATAAATAATTTCTCTCACACTTAGGACTTTTGGAAAATTAGATCATTTGACATAGAATGAAAGAGAATGTGATTTTACCTTGAATGTGTACCATATAATCCTAACAGTTGGTGCTATTAAAGCTTCTTACAGATATTTTAATATCTTCATCAATGAACTTTCACCAATTAATACACTAACAAACTATGTTTGGATTATTCTTGTTTTTACTGGAATAGTTTTTAAATTTGGGAATTTAACACTTACTTATTTTCCCTTTTATATCTTGATCCCCTAAAAAAGAATTTTCTTAAAAATATTAAGCATTTCTATAAATGCTCTGAATGATTATGCATATAAGAACCAAACACTTAGCAATTTGCATTGATATTTTAAAAGTCAGATTTTAGAGGATAAGAATATATACAGGTAAACACGTGATCTTTTGTTTTCCCAAAAGTATAAATCCTTCAGACAGTTGATATTTTTAAGTCAATAATCTGATTATTTTTTAAATAATTCTAAAATGTTTTCCTGGAAAATAAAAACATATCAAGTTTCCATACTCTTTAGCAAAGATTATTAAAATACTATATGTTGTTTCTAGGGATAATAAGTTAATGGGTATCTTTTAAGTCCCAGTGATATGATAAAGTAAAACCTGCTCTGAAGTTTAACTCAGCACATTTCTAAGTAAAGATCAGCAAAAAATAAAACAGTTTAAGGATTTTGAATTCCCTGGAAATGTAAACAGGATTATAACTGTCAGATGTACAGAAGCACTGGCTTCGGCCATTAGTTTGGTTTTGCTCTGAGAAACACAACATGAACTACTGAATCATTTCTTTTCAAATCCATACATTCCCTGCAGCAGTTCAAGCTTCATCAGCAGTGCAAGAATGTATAAAAATGACAGGCAAAGAGCATCAGTTTTCTTTTTCTCTCATACTGCTTGCCTGCAAATGGAAGACAGTGTTGTTTCTCAAAGAATCAAGTTGAGGTTGCTTAAGTCAATTGCTGAAGGAAAATATGATTGAATTCTCTATGCAAGAAAGTCTTTTAATTGGATAAACTGAGAAAATCAAGCACTGTAGTATTATAAGATTAACATTCTAACTTTCTTGCCCATTATTCTTCAATTAGAAATATTTTCAGCTTTTTAAGTTTTCTGTCAACTCAGCATCCTATTTTAGCACCTTCATACAGTACCTGGTTCTGCTTCTGATTTTAAATATAAAAAGCCCTTCAAATTAAAATATACAATTTTTTTTCAAAAACACTGTATTTGTATAAAGAGTTAAAATTTTTATTCCCGTTTCTGTATGCATGTGTTTCACTGCAAAAGGAAATTCAATTAATAATTAAAAGTTTATTTAACCATGACCAAGTAAAAATAGGATCTAATGTATGACCTGGCTACTCTTCTGGAGCTTAAACATTCACATTTTTCAAAAACCAGAACAGTAATTGCTGTAATTTGACTCACTTTTTTTTTTCTTTTTAAGGAAATAGGAACTTTTCAGACTAAAGTTTAAACATACCTATTTGAGTTTATAGTAACTAAAAACACGCCCACCTCAGTATTATCATCTATAGTCTTATAAAATGTTCCTAGTGTAAGGACGATGGAGGTAAATCCTAGAGAAGTCTGAAAGTTATGAGCTACATGAAATCCAAAACAAAATACTCAAATCACACACTGCATGTCCTCCTTCTCTTTTTAGGAATGTCTGTAGCCAGACCAACATGATAAGTCTGGGCAGAAGCATGCTGATGTTGGCACTACCTAAACCAAACAAACAAGATGTTTAACAGTCAAATAAAATGTCCTGCAGCCTCCCTAATGAATTTGTCAAGGACCATCAGATTCCGCTCCCCCTCTTTTGCCTCATTAACTCAAGTATGATGAGACGGATTATAACAAGAGAATACAGATCAATCGGTCTGAAGACTTGAAGTGGCTTTTAGCCTCTAGAGTTTCTTTCTCTCACTTGGTCTCCTTTAATAGAATACGGTATCTCCTGCAGAAGCGGCTGCCACTTCGTTTTAATACACCATCAAGGAGCTGCTGATGGACTTCTACACTAACATACATAAAAGCAGGGTGACAGGGGCTCTTCAATTACAGCCTCCTCGGATACCGTTTCCCCTTCAATTATTCAACCAGAGGAAGAGCGGTCCGCAAACACACAGCTGAAGCTGCTCTGGGAACGGAGGCAGCCAGAGAGCTGGGGTGGGGGAGGGGGGAGGAAGGGGACTAGCAAGAGGGAGCATTATTTGCTGGAAGTGTTTAAGTTTATTGCTCAAATGATGTTTCTAATTAGTACCACGGCAATAAATTAAAGTCGCCTTTGTTTAACTGATTTATTATTTACTAGAGCATCTACCTCGGACAGGGTAAATTGGTAATGAATTGTTTTTAAATCAAAACATTTGTAACGTTTTATCATCCCTCGGCCTCAGTACGTAAAAGTGGACCAGTGAGGAGACTAGGGTGGGATGAGGCTTGGCCTTGCGGGCCGAGCCAGGAGGAGAGACGGCAGGGGGTGTCCGGCGAGAGGCGGCGAGAAGCTCCGCTCGGCCGGGCCGCCCCACCCGGGAAGGGCGCGCGGGTGGAGGGCGCCGGCCTGCGGGCTGGGCGCGCGGAGGCGGGCCGGCGCCGTCCCCCGGGGCCTCTCGCACATGCTCGCTCCCCGGGGCGTCGCAGCCCGGGAGGTCCTCGCGCCAGGCCTGGGCGGCTCAGACTGGGGGCGCGGGGAGAGGGTCCAGGAGGGCAGGCTCCGCACCTCCGGCCCCGCCGCCAGTCTCCGCCCAGCAACCGCTCTCGGGAAAAGGCGCGCGGGATCCTCCGCCGGCGTTCACGCCGCTCCCGCCGCCAAGTGCCCCTGCTGCTACTGACACTGCCCAGAGCACCGCTGCGGCCGCGGCCAACCGCCTGGGTGCCAGCAGAGCCCGGGCGCCCGCGCGCGCGGACCACCGGTTCCGTCCATCCCCCCGCGGCCCGGGGTCCGACGCCAGCCGAGTGCCTGGGAAGGCGGGAGACCGCCAGAGCCCGCGGCCACCGGCGCCACCGCCACTCCCGAGAAGTCACTCCAGGTTGGCGTCCAGGAGTCCCGTGGACTGCTCTTCCAACCCCGGCTGCTGAGATGGATGGTGGACGACAAATCTGACTTGATTCAAAAAGGACAAAAAGGGCAAACTTCATTAGAAAGAGACTTATAGCAACAAGAGTGAAGGGGTGACAGGATGTCAGTGGTCTGCACCAGACGTGTAAGAAAGAACCAAGAGGTCCAAGTGTCTGACAGCAAGTACCTGATGAAACAAACTTTCCCTCTGCAACTGAATTCGGGTTCACCTGATTTCAGCCTTAAGAGAGCAAGTCAAACCTTCCCACTGGGTTTTGCAAAGCCGCATATAGTTTGCAAAATAAAGTCTTAACCCAATTGGCTTCATAGATTTTCATTGTTATAGCATTATCGGAGAACATAAGGTCCAAAATATAACTAAAAGCATTCCCATCTACTTGATGTGTCCTAAAAAGACTCAGAATTCACACACCTGAGGTTCAAACATAAACCTTCAATTCTAAGCAAATCAGAAACACTGTTATAGCTTTTTCAACCAGAAGAACCTAAAGGCTACCATCGGTTCAGCTTGAAAGACTAATACATAGTCTAAAAGCACATGCGTGAGTTTCACTGAAATGCCAAGGGAGGAGCAAGCCATCTGTGTAATCAATAACAGGATAGTTTATAGATTTTTGCAACAGTGAAGTCTTTTAAAAGCAAGAGTCAATTATGAAAATAAAATGATTTTACAAGAGAAATTCTGTACTGCCTGAAAAATGTACTCAAAATTAGATTTGTAACATAAACATTTCAAGAAAACTTTTAACTCAGGTTCACATTTACTTCACTTCGTTTTTATTAAGTTTAAAATTTTAGTGGTTTATTTTAAAAGTATATCCAACAAAATTCTACCATATATAAATCTGCACCATTTCTCACAACTTAAATATATTTTCTAATAAGTTAGTTCTTGAAACAATATTAAATATACCTTAATCTTAATTATGAAGTAATTATAAAACAAGGTACTTGCACTATGTGTCCTGCCTTGTTTTTCAACAGCATATGGAAATTACTGAAAAGAGATTTACGATTATAAACCTTCACCCCATGTCCAACCCCCCACCCCCAACTGCCCAACTGGCGCACACATACAGCAATTGCTAGGGTTCTTGGCAACAATGGGAGGGGAGGGGAAGAAAAGGAAGACTTTGCCTGAGGAGAAAATCTAGAAAAATTTAGGTCCTTTCCCAGATTTCCCTTCCTCCTTCCGTTTGCCTTGAAGCGAAAGTAATTTTGTTAGAGTTTGCACCTTCTTCACAATGCTGATAGGAAAGGAAAAAAAAAAAAAAGTGAACCTTTCTGAACCACTGCACTCTCCCTTGAATCATTCCAGCCACCTCCAAGAAGTCCCTTCTCTATATACTCTTTTTTCTTCCTGGCAGAGGATAAAGAAGAGGGGGCTGTAAAATGTGTGCAAGCGTTTGACTTCTACTATCTCCTCCTATTTTCTTACTTCTCTCTTCCTCCCTTTCTTTATCAAGGGCAGCGGTGGCTGCTACTGTTTGCCAAGCANAGTCCCTTCTCTATATACTCTTTTTTCTTCCTGGCAGAGGATAAAGAAGAGGGGGCTGTAAAATGTGTGCAAGCGTTTGACTTCTACTATCTCCTCCTATTTTCTTACTTCTCTCTTCCTCCCTTTCTTTATCAAGGGCAGCGGTGGCTGCTACTGTTTGCCAAGCATGCCTGTCTTCTCTCTGGGATTGGCTACAGCACTGACAGCTCGGATAGCGATTGTAGGAACTGAAGCTCCACCCCCCTCATGATGGTACAGGACCATTCATAAACTAAATAACTCCAGGAAACAGCAAGGGAAGAGAGAGAGAGATTGGGTGGGGGTTGGAGGGGGGGGGGAGAGAAAGAGGGAGAGAGGGAAAAAGACAGGGAGGGAAAGGGAGGGAGGGGGAGAGGGAGGGAGGGAGAAGGAGAGAGA
>SJYA01002327.1:157267-196735 GCA_006410615.1 Neotragus moschatus
TTGGAGGGGGGGGGGAGAGAAAGAGGGAGAGAGGGAAAAAGACAGGGAGGGAAAGGGAGGGAGGGGGAGAGGGAGGGAGGGAGAAGGAGAGAGATTAGGGGAGAGAGAGAGAGAGATCGGAGGGGAGGAGGGAGAGACGACTCAGAAAGTGGAATCTGCACAAGCAACCTAAAGGGGGAGGAGAAGAAAAATCCTTAAGTCGTTATAACTAAACCCCAGATGCAACGCAAGCAAGGACTTCGTCACACTAAAACAGATTCTGTGAGAGCCAAATTTATAAATTACGAAGCAGAAATGAAAATCAAAGAACTTCCAGAGGTTTGCACCTAGAGAAAGACAAGAAGAACCCACTGCAAACAAGCCAACCCAGTCCAAACAACGCCTCCAGTAGGAAAAGAGGAAAACCGCTACCAGAGGACCCCCTGAGCGGAGAGCAGACCTCCACGCTGGGAGAGCAGGGCGCCTGAGAACCTCTGCGCGCTTCGGGCTGAGTTGCACTTCGCTGCTCTCTGGACATTAATTACACCCTTCACCTTCCATTTGGGGGACGGTGAGGAAAAAAGCACTCACCTAAGCTGAATAAAGAAGTGCTACCAGCGTGGGAGAGAAGTTTAAGAATGAAACACTGAATGTTTTGCTTTTATTTTTAAATTTACTTCGGCACTTAACAGACCTCATTTCCAGATTTCTGGACCGTCTCCGCTGCAGACGTCTAAGTCTAACCTCTTGGTAACCTGAATTTTTCCGTCTCACCCCGTCTTTCCCCACCCCCCTTCTTTCCCTTCATCTTGCCCACAGGCACATCATTTCACTTATCAAGAGAAAAGGAAAAAAAAAAAAGTCCCAGCAGGTACTTTTCTTTTTCAAAGATTTTTTTTTTTCTTATTTTCTGGAGAAGAAAAAAAGCTTTTAAAAGAAGGGAAAGAAAGCGCTAGACGGCTGAAGCATCAGCCGGTCAGCCCAGGTGGAAACAAGAGTGAAAGTGGGGCTCAGGGGGAGCGCAGTGCCTCTTTCGCAAGCCGCAGGGCCACCACCAGCGCGTGAGCCTTGGATCCCTCAACGTATTGCGAGACGCCGGTGTACAGCCCGGACTTGTGCCCCAACATGATCGCCGCTCAGGCCAAGCTGGTTTACCAGCTCAATAAATACTACACCGAGCGCTGCCAGGCGCGCAAGGCGGCCATCGCCAAGACCATCCGAGAGGTGTGTAAGGTGGTCTCGGACGTACTCAAGGAGGTGGAGGTGCAGGAGCCTCGCTTCATCAGCTCCCTGAGCGAGATCGATGCCCGCTACGAGGGTCTGGAGGTCATCTCGCCCACGGAATTCGAGGTGGTGCTCTACCTAAACCAGATGGGCGTCTTCAACTTCGTGGACGACGGCTCGCTGCCCGGCTGCGCGGTGCTCAAACTGAGCGATGGGCGGAAGCGGAGCATGTCTCTCTGGGTCGAGTTCATCACGGCGTCCGGCTACCTCTCGGCACGCAAGATCCGCTCCCGTTTCCAGACGCTGGTGGCTCAGGCGGTGGACAAGTGCAGCTACCGGGATGTGGTCAAAATGATTGCGGATACCAGCGAGGTCAAGTTGCGCATCAGGGAGCGCTACGTGGTGCAAATCACTCCCGCGTTCAAGTGCACCGGTATCTGGCCCCGCAGCGCGGCACAGTGGCCGATGCCCCACATCCCCTGGCCTGGCCCCAATCGGGTGGCGGAGGTCAAGGCCGAAGGATTCAACTTGCTCTCTAAAGAGTGCTACTCGCTGACCGGCAAGCAGAGCTCCGCCGAGAGCGATGCCTGGGTGCTCCAGTTTGGGGAGGCTGAAAACCGTCTGCTGATGGGCGGCTGCCGAAACAAGTGTCTCTCGGTGCTGAAGACGCTGCGGGACCGCCACCTGGAGCTGCCCGGCCAGCCGCTCAATAACTACCACATGAAGACGCTGCTGCTGTACGAGTGCGAGAAGCATCCGCGGGAAACGGACTGGGACGAGGCGTGCCTCGGAGACCGGCTCAACGGCATCCTGCTGCAGCTCATCTCCTGCCTGCAGTGCCGCCGCTGCCCTCACTACTTTCTGCCCAACCTCGACCTTTTCCAGGGCAAGCCCCACTCGGCCCTGGAGAGCGCTGCCAAGCAGACCTGGAGGTTGGCCAGGGAGATTCTCACCAATCCCAAAAGCCTGGACAAACTATAGGGTGCTGGGGACTGCTTGAAAAGCGACACGGACGGGAATGCTCTCGAACACACGACAGACACACAACTCGGGGATAAGCTTCGAGAACTCCAGACACAAACTTTTCCTGTCAGCCACCTAAGAGGAACGAACCCGGCAGAAGACTTCCTTAATTCACAAGCAAACAAAACCGAGAGCAAACTCACCACCCAACCAAAATCACATTCTTGCACAAAAGTGATCGTTTTCTTCTAAACAATGTGAATTTAAAAGGTCACACAAAAGAAGCAATCGGGCTTTGCCACCACAAAATGAAACCCAAGGTACATTTTCAAATCAAAATATAGTCGTTTCTCCCTTTTCCTTCTCTCCCCCTCTTCTCTTTCTCCCTCTCCCACCCTCCCCACTTTGTTTTGGGTTGCCTGAATGTTGTCACCAAGTGAAAAAAAAAAAAAGTATTTAATTATATGTAAAATTCCTCTTTTAAAAACAAAGTTTTGCTGATGTTAACTGTATCTCAGTGCCAATGTCAAATGTGCCCCTCCTTCTCCCACACCTCTTCCCTCACCCTAAGCAGTCTTGTTGAAAACAGTAATAAAAATATGACTTTACATTGTAATTGACTGATTGTGGACTGTTCTTAAATGAAGGCAGGTGAGAGCACAGTTTATAGTTTACAATATAAAGATGTGAACTTGAGGAACTAAATGCAAGAAGCTTCCATTTTAACTCCAGTCTGCAAAATTTACAAATGTAGAACATTTTGTAAATTTAACCATTCAAGTTTTCACCAAGATATTTAGAACAAGGAAAATATTAACTTTACACAACTATATGTTTGTTCTGTAGATTTTCAGATTAAAAGTAGTACCTTATTTCACACTTGAAAAAAGAACAGCTTTTGTATCGAAGAACTAATTCTGATCCTAACTTAAAAAGTTTTTTCACATTAAAAATTAAGAGACTTGCTCTCTTATGCTATGATTTTTAAAAATCTCAAGCCTGAATTACAAAAGAAACATTTATGAATCCTTTCTGAATAGTTAACACAATGAGTTAATACTTAGCTTCCAATCATTTGTTCTCTTCAAGTTTTAAATAATACAAACTTAACAATTAAATCAGCAACAATAAAAGAGAATAAAATGGATACAGTAATTTTCCTTTTCCCCAGCAAATGGTGAAATGAACAATCTAGATTTATAAATTACTTCAAGTTTTTAAATGCCTTAGTGATAAATGCTATAATTATGATCATCTTTTTAGGATCCAAATCCCAGAATTATTCAGAAGTAGATTATAGGCAATTTAAATTTTAAAAAGTGTTTCATACTATTTTTATGACCAAAGAAAAATTACATATAAGCAGGCCCCTCTTCTTTCTGCCTTTCTAATGTATTCATTTCAACGTTGCAACTTTAACAAAGGTTTCTTTTTAATTCAAGGAAATAACTGATTACAAAATTAAATAATGAGTAAAACTGAAAGCATCCCCAAGGTTCTTCTTTATGCTGGAGGTTACTCTATACTCCATTAGACATGCTAATACAAGGCACAGGTACTGAATACATGTCAGATTTTGCCCTTTAATATTTAAAATTTATTATTTGAATTAGCCCATTTGTTAACTTACTGAGAAAATCCCTGAATGAGAGATACAAAGCAAAATGGTCTACAAAGCAATTTTAAAGACCAGAGGAAGAAGTCAGAGTGGGGGTCGCAGGGTATGGAGGGATGAGCAGCAGGATAGCAGAGATGGATGAAAACAAGGAAGCTACTCAGAGCTCTAGTGCCTAGTTCACTTGGTAAAGCAGGCTTCAGTTTTTAAGATTCCCAGGTAAAAATTCCATAGCAAAAAATAGTTCTGAGTTAGAAATATAAACTTCGATTTTATCAGTTCTGAAATCATCTCCACTCTTTCAACCTATACTAGACCTTTCTCAGGTCTCTCTTCCTGCAGACACAGAATAAACACTGTAACAATAACTAGGTCAGGCATATAAACCAGTTTTTTAAATAAAACAAATGAATTTACTCTCCAGGGAAAATGTTCTGATTTTTAAGAACAATTTCAAAGCAAGCAGAAGGTACTTACATTTACAAAGAAAGGACGTAAGGGCACACATAGTGTTTAGTTGAAAAGATAAAAATGACATTTTAAAATGACCATTTTTTTAACTCACGAAAGTATATAAAGCATTAGACATGTCTCATCTCAAATGTCCCAGGAAACGAGTTTTAAGAATCAAAAATTCCCCCAAATTCAGTATCTTTTTTCCATCCTTACTTAATGTAATGTAGGTATCACCAACAAGAAAGAAAAAACTCCAGTCCCTCAATTTAAAAAGCACCAACATCTATACAAAATCAAAAATTCTTCAAATAATGGGCTGAAACATTTTACTAATATAAAGTAGCTACAGTTTTTATTTCTGTACATTTGGCAGGATGCAGCAGTACAAGATCTGTGATTAGGCTCAAAGATCCTATATTACACAAGCAGCAGGGGAAAAAATAACTTAATGATGCTGCACAGAAAAAGATCTGACAGAAATAGAAGTTATAACTTCCCCCAAAAGGAGTCAATAACTTCAAAGAGCCTAACCATAAAGATTGGCAGAGGTTTTAACAATAAGGACAACTCATTAGATACTTTTTAAATAAATCACATTTTAGACTTTAGGCCATGTATGTCCCAAAACATAATATTTTGAGTTAAATTTTGGCCTTTCACACTCACAAATTACTATAGAGAGTTTGAGTAATTTTGGTTACCTTTCTTTCCTAAAAACTAAACCAAGTTTTCACACATTTCAGCCATATAACAAAGTAGAATTTTTTTCTACTGATATAATTTCAGAATTAAAGTTTTCTCTACATTGGATTAGCTGCATTCTCAAACTCAAACAATCAGTTCCAACATAGACTTCCTTTCATACAGCCTACCTAGTCCCATCTTAATAAAAGCAGCAATGCTGAACCCAAGGCTACAAACATGCATAAGACAAGAGATGATTTGTAAAGTTTTAAAAAATTATAACATTTTCATTAAGAATGACTTTGAAACTCTTCTAAGTCACTAAATTTTAATAATTCAGAGGTTTACAAGTTCATAGAATTTCCTACCAATAAACTCAAGAAAAACATACACATGTATGTGTGTGGACATATACCACACACTAACAGCCTGTAAAGGAAATGATTCCATTTTAAAAGCCTCTTCTCTTCCTACAGGTTACTTACTTTGCTCATTTTAAGAGAGACTCAGAACAAATTCTACCATTCACTTTCATGAAATAAACCTAATTTTGGCTTTACGGCTGTGCTACAAATGTCTCTTAGTAAAATAAAGTTGCCAAGCTCTGAAAAGTAATCAGAAATACATTTTAAAGGGGAAATTACATTTTCATTTAAGAATAGGAAATTATGCAGTGCCTTGTAAAATCAACTACAGGTAATGGGAAACAGAGGTATCTCGCGCACACAAGCCATGCTTGCGTGCACGACAGAGTAGTAAGTCATGTGGACAAAGCAAAGAGAGTGATATATTGGTATTATATCCAGAAAATATAAAGGCTAAACAAAATAATTTCACTCTGAATCTCACTGAATTGTGTAGCTTAATTCACCCTGGACCCTTTGAGGCAAAATATATTTTATAGACGATATTCCCTGAGGTTCTTCTCCTACCCCAGAATGAGCTAATGATAAATGCAATTAAATGGAAATTGTTTCTGAATCTAAATGAACTTCAATAATGTAACTAGCTGGTAAGGGAATCATAAGCTAAAAGAGATAGTTGCCGGGCATACAGGCAGAAGCAATTCATCAAGAAATTCAAACTATCTCTCTCAGATTTTACTAACGCCAGTCTTACTTCACAGCAGTCCACCATCCCATCATAAGAAAAACAAAAATTCCATAAAAATGAAACCCACTCCTCATCTTCTCACCTTGGGGTCGATTTTCTTGAAGTTAGGGTCTTCTTCATCCACCTCAAAATAGAGTTCGGAGGAGGTGACAGAAAGAGTGCCCTTTACTACAACAGAGGGAGCCACAAGCTGAGCTGGTGTGCTCAGGCTAACAGGACCTGCCAAAAGGAAAAGACAAGCCGGACAAGTTGGAGTGACATTTTTTCAAAAAATCAAGTGCATGATTCAGGCAGAAATTTCATATAATTTTTAAATTCTCTCCTCTAGCAAACTGCCTGCCAACCCCTTTTACACTTACAAATTCTGTCCACCCCAAACCTCCCTCTGAAAATGCAAAGTTAGGGTTCTCATATTAAGAAGTCTATATATAAAAGGCAGTTAATCATAACAGTAAACTACAAAGCAATTATTTTACAAGGAGTCTGCAAAGCTTTGGTCTAATCTCCTGGTTAGAAGGTGACTCTGCCTAAATAAGTCCATCCACATTCCATTTAGAAAACAAGCCTCAGGCTATCAAACAACATGGAACAACAACTAGGAGCAAGGAAGACTCAATAGGTTTCCAAGGCCAGAGGTTAGCTTAGTGTTTGGCTGAGGCATGACTATAAAAAGATCACCAGCTTATCAGTGAAGTGAGAAATGTTAAACCATATTATCTGATAAAGACTGTGTGCTAGGTTGACACAAAACCTCTTCACTTTACCCCATAAAAAAACTGGGAAAAATACTTCTTTTCTAAGCCTGCCCTTCCATTGTCAAATATTGTTCAATGCGTCCAAATCTAATATTAGTGTAGTTCGGGGACTCTGGGAGTAAACAGCTGGAGGGTGGGTTTCCAAGTGAATGAATTTTTATTGGAATAATCAAATCTCCACAGGGCTTATCAAAGAGACAAATCAGCCTGCTACTGAAAACAATGGATTCCCTGCAGATAGACGAGCATAAAGTATATTAGAGCCAAACCTAAAATAAGGACTAAAAATAATGATTATACATATATATACTTATGTAGCAATAGATGTAGTAAGGTTTTGAAATTCCATGTTAATTCCTCATTGGAAAAATCCTATAGGTGAAGAAAAAAGCAAGACAAGACTGGCATTTATAGTCTTGAATTAATATAGTGCCTACAAACAAGGTACACCTATTCAGGTAATCAATGGGTGAAAAAGTGTTTCAAAATTCAGATGAATTGACATTTCCATCGATTGTTGGAAGGGTGTTGGTCCTTAATCTCACATCAATCTTAATGTGTGCCAGCAGGACAATAGGAGGGATGCTCTGCGGAGATCAGAGCAGGTTTTGCCCTCTATTCCCAATGTACAAATACATTGTGTTTGCAGATGGGCAGCAGATAACTGCAGAACAGCCATGATTTCCCAAAGCTCATCCCCATAAATGGATGAAATAAGCAGCTATGTGTTCTTTTGCTGTCTCCTTTGCCCTCCGTACATTAGCATGTAATCCTGAGAAGAAATAACATTTTTTCAATCATTCTCAGACATTCAATTACAGGGTAAGCAGACAGCTGCAGGAGCTGGAGCAGTCTAGGTCCTACAGAAGACCCCTGACAATTTCCACTTCATTTCTAACCCACACCACTTTATTAGTGTGGATTACTTCTTAATCCTATTGCCATTGTCAAGATTATATAATTAAACTCCCCTTTCACCTCTATTACTGTATGAATGTATTACTAGTAGCAAGAATAGAGGCAAAATAAATGGATGCAAAGGAAGAGACTAGAGAATAGCAGCGCACACCTTCCCCTCCACGCCCACCCCAAACCCCTTAACAGTATGCTCCAATTAATTTTATTTCACTTTACAAAGAGATTTACGGCCATCAGAGAAAATACCATCATGTTTTTCCTTTTCATTATCATTCATTGCATGGTTGCAGATATGTCAGTAAATGAAAGATTTTTTCATGCCTTTTAAAGTTATCAAAATAGAAGTGTATATAACTTTCATCTGTAGAAGTTGAAGAATCTTTCAGACTTTCCTCCTTGAGGGACATAGTCTCGGGCATTAGAGAAAAAAAGCCATTTAATGAATGACTAAAATTTCAAGCTAAACAAGAGAATTTTTCCCTTAAGGGAAGTAAAACTGAAAATCTGCAGAGTGCAAATCAAAAATTCCTACATCAGGTAAAATATGTGAATCCTGTGAAAAGCCATAGCATTCTTGAAATGGATTTTTTTTTGAGAGAGAGTTAAATGTATATGCAGCATGATTCTTAAGATCTGTATATCAAAGCAAACAGCTCATCTGCCTCCAAGCTTTATTTACAAAGCAACTGCCATAATTTTACTTATAGCTCTCATTCTGTAGAGATTAGGTTAACTCCCATTAGATGGGTGATGCAATTTTGTTGTTGCTGCTTTACACTTTTAGACTTTCTCAGGAAAGATTATTCATCAAAGAAAAAGATGAGTAGGGTAAAGAGAATGAACAGAATAGAGTGACGGGGATACAGTATTGAAGATGAGGGGGAAAATGTTTAGAAGAACAAAAACAGTCTTCATTTAATGTAATTGTCAGTGCAAAGCTGGTAGTCCTAGCAGTCACAGCTGGAAAAGTAAGTAATTAAATGCTTCTTGGACCAGAGCTAGCTGAAGTATGTGCACAACCACTGAATTTACCGGTGAGATTCTCTAAATCTTTCTCATCCATGGATGACAGAGTATCATCGTCGCCTTCCAGGAGGGTCTCGTTTTCTGAGTTCTGATTTCCTAAAGCCTGACTCTTGATGGACTGTTTTCCTTTAGCAAGAATATCTTCATCTGCAGCTGAAATGAAAAGGAAACAAAGCTGTCCATCAACTCTGGGAAGAGTCCTGTGGCAGAGGGGCAGGGAACTGAGGTAAGGAGAGGTGGCCAAGATGGTCACTCATTTTACCCAGCATCATCCAGGGTGGGGAAAGTGATGGGCATGGCCCACACACTCCTTCTGACAACTGTGATTCCCCAAACCCAGTCTAACGTTACCTTGAACAAGCACCCTAATCCCATTAAATCTGACCCTGGCACTGCTCACTGAACCATTTGTTTACTTATATTTAAGGCAGAAGAGGGTTCAATAACAGTACTTTTTTTGTTAGTAGCAAAAAATAAGAACCTAGTTTTGGAAACAATACTCGCTTAACACTGAAAAAAAAGGAAGACTGATTTATTCTTGTGAATAATATTATACCCACAAACATTCTGCAATGGTGGGGGAGTGGCTGTGAAGGAGAATCCAGAAACAAGAAGGGTTTAGGGCCGAGAGCTATTCGCAGCCAATGAGGATCCAGGCCAGCTTCTGAGGCCACGGCTGATGCTAATAAAGCCATAGCAGCTCCCAGAAGCTGCAGGCTCTTCCTCTCCCTCCATCCGCCCTCTTTCCTTCACATCGACCTTCCATACATTTCACCCCTGCCACACCCCTGCTGCAGCCCTTACACAAATATCCAAGAGCAAGGCAGTGTGGAAACGAAGTGGAGGCTCAAACACTACCTCCTCCATGTGTTTAAACTAAAGGGCTAAGACACCCCGGGGGCAAACATAACAGAAAGCCCGCGCGATGAGAGGCATCTGGGCATGGAGCCTCACACCGCCCGAACTGGAGCAGCCTGAGCAGAGCAGCCGCGCCAGAACCGCCAGAATCACAGTCCCGAGGCAGCCTGAGCAAAGGAAGGGAGGAAAGGGAAGAGCACCCACAGCCAGCGGCGGACCCAGGGAGACGAGCAGGAGGGCAGCTGGAAAGAGTCCCGGCAGAAGCTCAAAACCCTGTAACCCTCCAAGACCACTTCCCTCACTTTGAGCAGCTTTCTCCTTAAGAAACACACAAAAGCACATACTAACTTCTGGACTGGAGTTTTTTTTAAAGCTCCTAGTGTCACATAAGGGAAAGTTCAGCATCCTCACTATCTGACTGACATTCCCGGTTTCCACCCAGGAGACCTGAGAGGTAAAAGCACCTGCTCCACCAGGCAGCAGCTACTGACAGCAATCAGATGGAGAGGCTTTTTGCTCCACTGCAATACCTGCCGAGACACAAGGCCCCAAACCCAGATACAGGATAAAGCACTCAGTGAAGAAATATTTATCTAATAGAATTTATTCTAAATAGTTAAACTGCATGTGTCCTAACTGGTTAATGTGACAGAGCAAGGCTTCTTTGAGTTTAACAGGTATGGTTATGGATAATGTTAAAGGTAAAAGTTTATTTTTATCATATTTATTGAGTTCACCATGTGAACCATTTTCATATAATATTTACGACATTATTTAAATGAACACAGGAGCTTTCTATTAAATAAGAAAGTCATGGGAAGAAGCTTTCTCTATTTAGTATTGATTATCCTCTATGGATAAATAAAATCTCATTTTCTCTCACACCCACATATAGCATAATATGGTAAAAATATATGAAGGTCTCAATAATTGAAAAGAATTTAAAAGTATATATTAAAATGGCTCTATTTTCTTAAATACTATAAAGAAACATACCAAAAAAACACTATTTTTCTGGAAAATAGGAATATAAGTTTTTACCTCATTGTTTATATTTCCTTACCCTGAAATCACAAACATTGCTAACAAGATCTTTTTCAACTTACTAACAATTTTACTAAAAATAAATTAGTCACAGAGAAACACAAGGAAAATGATCATCTCTATTTTGTTATGAAGTAAATTATAATAAATTAACAGCAGCCAGTCAAGAGTTTTAGCACAAATTCAGTATGCTACATTCCCACTTCCTGGATGCATAATTCCTTCAAAACAGAAATAATAACACTAATGCTAAAATTAAATACACTTATCATGTGCCGAAGAGTATTCAAAAGCACTTCAGACATTTAACTCATTTAATTCTCATATGCCTTCTGCTAAACTCTCCTTTTCATATGCACAAACACACTCACAGAGGTTTTATAACTTTCTCAAGGCAACACAGTTAATGAGAAGTAGAGTCAGGAATCCAATCTAGTCACTGTGGCACCAGAATCTGGGCTTCTAACCACTATGCCAGAGAAAATTAAAATAATCAATATTCAAATATGAATGTATACATAATTTACTGGTTTTTTCACTAAATCTAATGTTTCCCATAATGCATTTTAAAAGATTAAGTCATAATCATAATAAATAAGTACAGAATAAAGACATATTCATTTCCAAACCTAAATTTGATGAACACAGGCCCAACAAATCTGAAACAACTAAATTCAACAGCTCACTCATTACTTTCTCTGATTACTGCCATACATGTTCTGAAGTATATCAACCTTATTTGAAAGAAGGGGAAAAAAAAATTAATCTGAAAACATTTACAGAAAAATAAAATGACTGTAAGAGTCGCCAGTGGCAATATCCAATGGTTTAAAATAGCTCAGTAAATAAATTATATTCATTTAAATGATTACTAACTATAACGTTTTATCCCTTCCAACTGAAATTTAAAAATTTTAAATATGTTTCTCATCATGCTGACAACAAATAAGACAATAACTTCGAATTAAATAAAATTTTATCGAAAAAATTTAAACCACTATAGTTCTACTGTACACATACAAATACCACTTTAATTTATTTATTTACTTATTTTTACAAGCTTAGATTCTGGGATTGTTCAACCTCAACTGAAAAAGCTCTTGTCATGGAAAATATGCAGCTTACTGATATTTAGAATGGTTTTCCTGTAATTAACTCCCCCTTGAGGATTTTAAGTTAGCAGCAGTAAAATTACCAACAGTACTCTAATACACACCACATGCGCTGGTGTTCAATTCTCAGTGGTCTAATAGCTTTCTACTAAAGAACTCCCCCCCCTCCTCAAAATTAGAACAAAACTGTCCCAAGCATAAAATAAAAGATAATTATCATGTTTATATGTGCTGGGAAAAGTATGTTTTTAACTTTCATTTGTCTTATACTCAATCAACCATTAAAACAAGAATCAATTATTTTAATATCTTCCGTGAGTGTATCCTACACTTGTATAAAAGTTTAATTGGATAAAGTCAAAATATACTTTTGGTTCAATTTTAAAGCTCGATTCACATCTTTTCTAGTTAATAAAATTACTAAAAAACATGACAACTGCTTAAATTTTTCATTTCACTATCAACAAACTGCCTTCACTAATCTCATATCTTATTCTGATTTAATATTTATCCTAACTTGATAACTAAGTTGCAACTGCTACATAAAACTGTAGAAATCTGTACAAAATGTTTTCTTTGAAACATGTGATTCAATGGGGCTACATGCAATGAGCAGGCTCAGAGAAAAGCTGGTCCTCAAAATGTAAAGTTCGAGTTCTTCAGAGCTAGCTGTGGGCAAGAGTTGATTTATCTAGGTAACACAGATGAGCCAAGTAAAATTAAAATAGGAAAAGAATATAGAATACTGTTCTACCCATGATATATAATCTCTTTTTTAAAGTCCAGTGATTGTTCTAGTGAACTGGAATTATCAATAGTCCATATTATGGTAAAAGAGGTTTATACATTAAGAATTAGCCACTTTGTTAGTTAAAAAAGAAAGATAATGACTGGTATAACAAAGTGACCTTAATTATACATAAAATAAATATGAGTATCCACTTAGTGTGATGTGTAGTGGATACCATAACTGTTGATTCTGAACAGGACACATGAAGAATATCTTATATTCAACTACTGTCCTAAACTAATTCCCCTTTATTGTTTATGCAATTTCCAAAGTCAATAAAATTTATTCTAGAAAAGTTAGTTAAACTACAAAGTGTAATTAGGAGAAAAAGCTACGTCCAACATGGGTTTCTCCAAAGCTTTAGACAGAGAAATCTAATGTATGTTTATCCTAAAAAAGCAGCAATAATATCTGGCATTATTTGAAGATACGAGAGAATGACATGATTTACGGTCTTTACATGGTCTGTCATCCCTAGAAAATCAGATGAGTTGCTTGTATCAGTAAATGTGATTACAAGACACTTGTAAAACTATGTAAAATACTCCTCATATACTTCTATTAGTATGCAAATTCTCTACAAAATAAACATGTCTTAAATGCAATAGGATTCTAGTGCTAAACTGTTTTAGTATTTGAATTAAAACCAATCTTTCCACTATTTAAAACATTTTTTACATGTCTTTGAATATAAAATTCCCATTATATTTAACAATGAATTTTAGAAGACAGTACAGCAGAGTGATAAAATCTGATGAGCCATCAGTTCACCTGGGATTTAGCTCTGGATCTACTAAGAAGTATGTTGGACTTTTGTTTTCTCAGTTTCCTTATCTGCAAAGCATAAAGTCAGACTAGACTTTAGCTTTAAGTCCTTTTCAGATCTAAAATGCTCTGACGATAAATAATTGACAAACTGGTTTCTGCACATTAGGAGCAAGTTATAAATCATTACAACTGATTTCTGATAAAGTTTAAAACTACAAAACTGGAGAAAATGCTCTCAAAAAATCAAATACCCACCTCTGTTTCCTGCTGCTAGTTTTTATAAAGAATATTTCATCATAATAGGTAGTAGTAATTTTAATTTTAAAATATGACTCAGTTTCTACAAAGTTAAAGAAATCTCCCATTACAAAATGACTTTTATAAATAACCACTTTGGAGGGTCTCTCTGTGAAAAATTACCTAAAGCCCTTTTCCCCAAGCAAGTTAATGTGAACTTGGGAAGGGCAATTAAATTGTCAGAATTAAAAAATTTGTTTTTAACTAGAAGGTAGCCAGAAGTAGAGTCATGGGGCTGGTATTGATCGCCTGAACAGAGAACATCACTCTTCAGGTATTTACTCTGCCACCCTTACACCAGAGGCTTTCCTTCAAATCAAATCAATCTATAAAAAAAAGATGGCTCCTACTACTAAAATACATAACTAATCTCCAACAGTATTTCTATTTAGATATCTTCTTTGAATAATAGTACTATAGTTTGTGATGTTTTAAGATTCTGCATTTTCAAAATGTCCTGTCTCCTTAGTTAAATTACAAATAAAAGTGAGAAGTCCTAAGAGCATTAAAGTGACATACTATCTTCAGGAAAATCTATTTAATTCTTTGACTCCAACATTGAAGCACAGTGTTCATCCACAATAAATTCCATGATTTCAACTACATTTTGATCACATTAACTATACTGCATTCTTGATTCTTAATATATCAATATTTATTTTTATTACCTTCTTTACTTTAATTAAGTTAGGATTAAAAAAACAAAGACCTTTATAATTAACACAAAACTAAAACTGAATGTGAACTAAAAGATACTCCAATTAATAAAACATCAAAAAATTAAGCTATTTGCTTACCTAATAGAGTAGCATAAATCACACAGACATCAAAAACTACTATACTTCAATCTATGTGCTAAGTTCCAAAACTGACTAATCATTATTATTTAAAATTTTATAATATATAATATTTGATTAGCTAGAGCTTTTACCTTTTTTTTAAAGTTATATAAAATATAACATTTTCTTAATTGGAAGCATCTACTACATAATATACATTTTGTTAGGTTTTAAAAATATATTTCAGATTTAAATATATATTTTTAATCTTTCAGTCCTTTAAATATCAATCATTATGAAACTAGTATAAAGTATTACCAAATAGAATGGAATTACATAAAATGCTAAACTTTACTTCTCTCTTAATTTAAAAATGCATAATAAAACACATATTAACATTATATTAACCTTTCAATTACTATTTAGACTAACTGGAGTGAAATCTACTTTTAACTAGGATTCTAAGTCTTAAATGACAGTAACCATTGCTAACAAACATCTTTTAAAAAACATCTGACTCAGCATTAAAAAAGTTGACATGTTATTGGAAAAGTTAAAATTCAACAACAAAATTAAAATTTACTCATTATAAAATATCCTATGACTCCCCAAAGTGATTCAATGTATTATTTTTGATCAATTGATTTTACTAAGCTCTGTACAACAAATTTTAAATTCAGTTAGTGCTATTTCTTTCACAATAAATTACTAACAGTTTGCCTATATGCAGTTTTAGAAAACAGGGCCCCCCTCCAGATAGAAAAGGAAAATTTTTCATAAAAATATTTTCACTGTCATTCATAGACTTCAGAAGTCACAACTGAATGCTACATAAAAATTACTAAGAAAGACACTTATTAAATTTTAAGTGCACACGGCAACATCTTTTTGAGAGAATAAAACTGCAAAGGCTAATTTTGTTTCAGTGTCTAAGAGTTATTAACTAAAACCAGGAAAAGGCCAAAAACAAAATGAAGGAAGAAAAAAATATATATATAAAACTCTTGAAATTCATAGCACTACATAAAAAGCACTTGAACTTTAAAAGCAAAAGTGGCCTAATTAATTCTACATCTTATTTCTCCTTCTCCACCTCCTGTAGTTGAAGATGTAGGGCCCTGCAACTATTACTGCTTTAAGATCACTTTGTTATTGACTATTCTCTGTATGGTCATTTATTTTAAAGGACTGATGTCACATTTGGTGTTGAATCTGATGACATATTGTGGACATTTTCTTCCAGAAATGGCTCTTTAAGGCTGAGTGCAAGAGGTTAAGCTGCCTGACTGAGGCCAAACCTAAGATCACAGACTTTTAATCTAAATTCTTAATATCCTTCTTGAATGTAATTTAACATTTATTTTGGACATTACATATTATCATTTAACTATAAGCTGCTGCATGTTAAACTAATACCCCAAAGAAGGGAAATCAGAACTATTTCTCATCTTACTAAAAACTAACCAATTTTTATTTTATAAAATCAAAAACAATTTAATATGAGTGGGTACATTTCCCCCCTTAACCAACAAAACTTAATTGGCTTTCGAAAATTACAAAACCTATGTAGAAACCCTATGATCAAAGATGGTATATTATCAAGTCCAAAGGACTTTTTCAGTTTTTCCAATTTGCTCATGAGGCTTCTACCTCAACTGAATCACAGTGCTATGCATTATATCAAAAGAGGAAAAATTGTTAAGTTCTGATAACAAGATGATGCCAAACAGGAACATATGAAAATAATGTCTATTCTTTTTCCAGGAGCCATCTATCACAACCATCTACAAATCAAGGCTCAGAAAGTATCAAGGCACTTGGACGTTTATGACTATCTCTCCCACTTCATAATCTCATGCTAAAATACCATGAATGAGGGAAAACCATACACACCAGACAAGACCTGGAAACCTATCTGGTTTGTAAATGCTGTCTTTCTGATATTCATGGATTTAAGACAGATGTCCTGGATTAATTCACTCAAAGCTGAGTATGTCACTTAAAAGGAGAAATATTTTATCCTCCTACTCTGAAACAAAGGGTCTATGTTAAGTAAGTTTTGCATGTGTAACATAATAAATAAATACACTTGACACCATAATTTAATAGGACCCTACACGAACTATAAAAATTTAACTTCTGATTCCAGGGTGAATAGCTGGGGAATATGGCACTGGAGCATTTTACAGTACCTTGTAATAATGAAGTTATGCTCTTCATTACCAAGTACTGTACCTGCTGCTCGCTACTGGCAAGGAGTGGTTTACACACTGACCATGTTCCACGGCTGTTTTTAGTGTCGCTTCAGGATGTGTCGATCCTAGAGGGTTACGCACAAATCGTCGCCGGCGCCGCAAGTCATCTTCCCAGTAGTCGAGGCGCCAGAACTCACGAGGACGACTACAATGAAACAGAGAAGCCACATATGTTAGCAATTATCAAACAGCGTGGTAGCACTGAATTTCTGCATAAAGCTCTCCTTGTTTGCTCTGCCTTTTTTTCCCTCCCATTCCTCTTAATTCTCCCTCCACCTCACACTCCCCTTTCTGCAATCTTTAACTTAGGTATGTCCTTGAAAATAACAATATCACCTTCCAGTCTAAGGAACTCCTTTTCCTTTTTCTTGGAAGGTGAAATGAGCACTAAATACATCATTTTGAAATGAATTGCTGACAGTGTGATCAGTTTCCCCACACTCCAGTGGCATGTGCTCTGATTTCAGCCTCATTTCAGCCTCAGCAGGGCACCTTTCTCTGTGGCTGCATTTATAAACCAGAATAGGGAAAAGGCTATTATAAATATGGGATAGCATTACCTATATTAATCAAAGTCTGTCCCCCTTCATTTTTCTTCCTAATTTGTGCCTTTTTGCACAAGGTCAGTAAATCATACCATGAATTCTTGGTCCAGAAAGTGTTAACTTTAATGAATATCTCAGTTACATGGTTATGTATGTGATAATAAAATATTACTCTGTTTAGATGTGCAGGAATTTAATTAAAATAATCTCTTAAAATATTCATTACATTTAGCCCCTGAGGCTTAGAACAACACAAGAAAATGCATTTCTTTTCCACTTACTGTTTTTAAATAAACCATTCCTATAGAGTGAAATAGCAATCTATTTTCAAGCAAATCAGATTGGATTTCTGTTTTATGTAGTCTGTTTTTATATTTAATTAAAAACTACATGGTATATGATGTGCAATAATTGCTGTATCAAAAGCATACTTTTAGAAATGTATTTTCTAAAGGGTTCACTCAATTCAAGTTCCACTCTATTTTCCCCAATTATGTAGATCTTTTTACATGGCAATATATGAATGTCAACTTTCTTTTCTATTAACTAATCATAATCTAGCATGCTGAAAAATGTTTTCTAAGGAAAACACTAATATGAAGTTTTTTCATTTACAGTTAAAAAAAAATCTCTGCAGAATATATTTACACTGGAGATATACAACATGAAAACCTGTTAAGTTTCAATAGTGAAATTTTAAAATTCATAATCAAAGATTCTGCAAAAAATTGACTAATGCAAAATAAAACCTAACTTGTATTTCATGAGCTAATAAAATTGTACCTGTCACCTTTGACAAATTAGTAGCCTTGACCAACTGACAGTCCCAAAATACCTACATAAAAGTTATCCACATTTTGATGGTTTAAAGAGGCTACCTTTAAAAGTTCAAAATAGATTTGTAAATAAGTACTTCACCAATTAAAAACTGGCTCAGATTAATGAAAGCATACATTAAAAAACAGGGCATTGTTTAAAGAAAATATTTCTCAAAAACAATAGGAATCCTATGCTCGTCAAGAGAATGCTGGGGAGACAAGGAAACAGAGAAGATTTCCTTTGTCGATTTTGTTCATGCCTAAAGAGGAGGAAATATAAAGTAATCTAAGCAGAACACAAAAATGTGTAAGAACTGTAGCCCTCTGAGAGAAAAAATTAAAAACCTCTTTCATTCTTATTTTGCTGTCTTTCAAATGAAAACTATTATTACGATAGCATTTAAAGTTAAATAAGAAATACCTATAGAATACACATAAACACAGAAAACAGTTGTTCGAACTCAATTAATAAAATTCTCCTTAGGACAGTGGGGAAAAGGCGGTACACAGATGGCTATGTGTATGGCTTTGATAGTCATGGAGCTTGGATAGGTACTTCATCATTCTGCCCACCTACATTTATCTGTTAAAATTATTATCAAATATCAGCCAGGATGCAGTCGTGAATCACAGGCTGCTCCTCGTCTTCAGGGGAATGATACAATGAGGGTCTATTCATCAGAGCAGCAATCGGCACAAGTAATTAGTTCCCTAGACTGAGATCTCCTACAAAGCCTATTTCAGTCAGCACCACAAACATATGACGGTGTAAAGCTAATGAAAGCTGCTAAAATTTGTTAACCTTTTCTGCCATCAATCCTTCTAATATTCTGTGCTTCAGTGTTATGCAAAAGTGGTAAATTATTAATTTGTCATTCATCCATCCTTCTGAATTTTGAGTCAGATTAAACGATGTCATTCTTCTTGATAACAATTAAAATTATAAGAGATGTTAAGCTGCTATTACAAAATTGTTACTAAATTAGGTAACAATAGATTCCAGTATAATACTTGAAAGAGAAGTCAAATCTGATGGCTATTAAAGCATGTGTGTGACCATTTTTGTCAAGCCGTAGAAAACCCAGAGGAATTATAACATCATTCACAAATTTTCAAGAAACTCAAAGAAAATATCTGTAACAATAATAACCACAATTAGGAGGAAACAGAACTATAGTATTTATTTTTGTGCTCTTCAACAGTAACAAATAATGGTCACAATGGTGACATTTGGCTGAAACAAAAACACTGATGTATTAGAAACGAAGAAACTGTGCACATCGTAGAAAAAAATTTAAGGTAAGTTTTATTTACCCTAATTATGGACTTCTGTCTTCAAATGTAAACATTCTATCAAAAATTTAAATATACTTTAGATATATCCAAATAAAATGAAGAAATCTATACCTCAGCATGATAATCTTTCCACTATCCTGAAAACTGCATCTCAGAATATCTTCTCAATACAAGTAGTCTACCCCCTGTTACAACAATTTAGTCTGAAGATAAAAGCAAAATCACTCATTTCAGATCACAGGTCCACAATGGATTACAAAAATCAGTTACAGAGACCAACAATTTCAATACATTTTTAAAAGTCTCTCCAGATAATGCAGAATAAAAACCTTCAAGGAATTTACTCAAAATGGAATCACTATTAGCCTTATTTGAAAAAATTAGTATTTATCAACCAATTTCTGATTAAGAGTAAAATATGTTCTTTGAAAATAATAAGTCATATTTATTTTTTCTTTCAGATAAGGATAATTACTAGTAAGTTTAAAGTCATCTACATAGTAGGACACTGAGACATAAAAATTCAGTTTTGTCCCAACTCTGCTCCTTCCAACAACATACAGTCTCAGCATTAAGCTCTATCACTGAGAAAATGAGTCACAATTTGTCAGTTTACAACATGACTGGAAAGGGGAATGTGTAGGTGCCAATCATCAACTTAATATCTTTTGATTATTCACATAAAGATTTCACTCTTATTTAGGAAATACTGACATTTCCTCTCCAAAATCTCCTTCTTGGGGAAAAAGGATAAGGAACTGACATCTTTGGGAAACTGAGCCAACACTTTTCTCATAAGTTTATGAACTAAATTGTTATATATTTTTGTAGTTATCACTATGGTATGGTAGAAAAATTTAAAAGACTTCATGTATTCAGAAACAGACTGCTAACCAAATACAAGCATGGATAAGATGAGAAATCACTTATTCTGAAAACTTAAAAATATACATCTAGATCACTATATACCTATACTTCTATATATCTGTATCTATCAAAAAAACTACATTAGTACTAGATGATGTCACATTCACAAACCTCATCTATATCCATTTCTACAAATAATTAAAACTAAGATCCTCAAAAAAGTACTCGAATTCAGGATGTAACCCTAGGCTCTATAAGATCTAGAAATAAAGCCTTCTCTATAAAAGGTCTGGTAGTTAGGTCCTCTGTTAGTACACAAGCTCCAAGTACCTTTGACTAACAGGAATATACTGTATTTGAAAAGTTGTGCATGTGTAAATAATGACAGTGAAAATAAATGTTCTAATGTCTCTTTCTAATTATTTCTTCCCCTTTCTTTGGCCTAATCTCAACGTCTAACATTAAAATGATAACATAGGCCTGTCTTTTTCAACGTATAAGCATGCGTCCATGCTCAGTTGCATCGGTCATATCTGACTCTGCAAAAGTCATCTAATTACCTTTCTACTCTTTTTAAAAACCTACACATATATGTATTTGTACAAACAGAACTTTAACATATTGTTATGAGCTACATAATATAACACAATGCCATTTTTATATAAAGAATATGTACTTTCTATTCTAAAGAACGAAACTGACTGATGAAATAAATAGGCTATTTGTTCCCCTCCCAGGCCCACTGTGGACAGTGATTTGATCTACTGAAGAAAATGAATAAGGATGAGCCAAAAGAGAATCACTTGGAAGAAATATTAAAACAGAGAATCAGTAACTAAGGGACGATCCATAATCTTCCTCCAATAGTTGAATGGTGTGCTGCGATTCATGGGGTCGCAAAACGTCGGACACGACTGAGCGACTGAACTGAACTGATCTATGAATAATATATTATTTTCCACAAGTAAATTATAAGACTCTCTAAACTTTAGCTTTCCTCAGAGAAAGTATGGCAATCCAATCAACCAATTAACAGTGCTGAATGGATGGATACTGAAATAGACTCCTAAAACACTGTCTAACAATGACTAACTCAACCTTGAGCCAGCAGCTAGGGATACAAAGATTATTAAGATATTTTGTCTCTGACCTTGAGAAAAGACAGATGAGAAAACAGAATTCAAAAATTATGTGTGATAGAGCAGAGCTCTGTTAAATGGCACAACGCAAGGAGCACTATTCTGACCACAATTTGTGCAAGTGGCACCCCTGGAGTTGTGCAATGTTCATTTTGTGCTGCTGTGTTCAAGCACCCTATGAGAAATGACAGGGTGCTCTGAGAACATCTTATCTTCTCCCCGCTCCTTTCTTTGCTCAGGCTCCTTTATTCTCTGCCCAAGTTAAACCTAATCTTCAGAAAAGGGAACAGAAAAAGCCCTTCAGATGCTATCAGTAACAGTCACACATTTTGCATTTCCCTGATGCAGGAAAAGGTGTTCAGATCACAAACAGGCATGACTGTCAAAAAAAAAAAAAAAAACCAGGCAAAATTCAATATTCAGAATAAAATAATCAAGAACAAAAGAGAAACACTGACATTTATTTCACTGAAGTCATTAAATTCATATTGTTCTATTAAGGTGTATTATGTTCTACTATCATTCTATTACAGTAAAACAATGTTAATTACTGAAATGAGGGGTAGCTCTTATAAAAATTATTCTAGTTATTATATAATCTAAATGCTTTGTCACATTATTTAGTCAAATATATGCATGTTTGTGATCCCTTTGGTTATAGGGTTATTTTTATGTAACTTGGATCTACACCAATAAATGAATTCTAGTCTTAAAAAGAATAACTGTCAAATTCAATTATATTAGAAAAAGATTCCATTTTCCCTCTTCCCTATTTTCTTGTGACAATACCTGATAAATCTTGACAACCTTACCACAAGTCAATAATAAATTCTTCTGGCCAGAAAAAAAGTTCTAAACCCTAGAAAATTTTGGTATTCATATTTTGCTCTTAAATTTGTATATTACCTATTTTTCTGACTCCTATATCTGACTAGCTTCTAATTCTACAGTTTTAGAGTAAAAATTAACACTAGACATTAGCTACAACTTAAATGGTAACCTCTAAAAAAGCAGCACATAAACATTTTCAGTGCACTGTCAGTTAGAAGATAAAAGTGCTTAAGTTCTAGAAGGGTTTCACTTTCTGCATAAATCTCGCTGAAATAATGTGCAGGTACTATTAGGTTATCGTACAATATAAAAGAATGCTTTATCTCACAAGCTGAAATCTACTGTGCCTTCATGCAGATAGACAGAATATTAACCAAAACCTGTTTACCAGATACCAACTATAAATCAAATGCAAGTGATCTATGCACTATGCTATCTTAATAAAAAAAAAAAAGGAAAAAAATCCTTCAGTTGCAGAAGAGACACCTTTTGAAGCGGAATCCTTTCTTTATCGAGGACTTACATAGAGAATTTATATTACATTGAGTCACTAGAGCATCATATGTGTTAATTAGGTAAAATTACATTTTACGTAGTAATGAACTTAAGCAATGGTGCTATTCAGTGTATTCCTGTTTGCTTTCAGAGACATCTAGAGACCCATCTTCATTAAATTTTGACATTTCAAAAGAAATACAATCTTGCAATGGAGTCAATTATTCAAAAAATAATACCAAAATTTTCCTAGCTGTTGTTAGCCTGTTAACCATTTCTTTATTCACTCAGTATTTTTACCAAGAGTAGGTTATGAGAAATCAAAATCTAATGTTAATTGTACTACCAGTTAAGACTCTAACAACAGAGAGTTGAAAAACAAATTAAAATACATGATATCACTGGATATCAGAAACTCTAAAATTCACCTCAGTAGCCACACCAATTGCACAGATCTGTTCTCTTTTCCCCAAAAATCTTATGTAAAAAATAATTCAGGAAAAATCAGTTGAGTGCAACTATGTACCAAATCTTGGTACCTACAACTAAACTACGCTGGGTTCAGCATAGAATTTTTTAATTAGAATCAGAATAAGAAAATTATTGAATATAAATAATAAAATTTTAAATTAGCTAACAATTACTGCATTAGCTGCTGTATGCTAGACATCACGCTCTTTTACATGCATTCTCAACAAGCCTCACTACAAGCCTTCCATGATTAAATACTGCTCTTTTCATTTTTAAGATGAAAAAGCTCAGTCTTATCCATCAGTAGTAAATCATAAGAGTCTACGGACTTCAAAGCCAATGAGCTTTTCACAAGACATTTCCTCTAGAAACTCTTTTGGATACTATTATAGCTACAATCAAAGTACTAATTAACCCTGCCTGGGAAGACTAAAGATTTCATTAAGCTTTCAGTGAGGATCTATTTTGTAAGTTCCATGAGCACAAGGGTTTGTGTCTATGTAATTCACTGACCAAGCACAGTAACTGAAACAAAGCCAGCACTTAATAATTAAAGAATGAACAAGATGATTTTCTAAAAATAATTTAAATGATAAACAGGAGTCTGCTTGGCACAACAGAAAAGGCATTACAGACAGAAGAAACATCATACACAAAGGCTGACATAAAAAGGCATTTCTGTCAAAGAGGGTTTGGGTAAGACAGATCATTTCAAAGCAGCCTCAGAGCGGCAAAAACTAAGGCAGGAAACACAGGGTTAGAATCAAGATTTCAAAAGTCACTGTATGGTTAACTAAAATAGTTACTTTTTATATCTTATAGTCAACAGAGAGATAACTAAACTTTTCAAATAAAGGATTATTTATGACCAGCCTTGTACGTTATATGGCAGCAATATACAACAAAGACAGTGGGGATGGAGTGTAGAGGCTATGATTTCAGAGACATATGTGAAATGGAATAAGATTTGATGAGACATTCAGTGTGGGAGGTGAGAAGAAAGGAGATAATGAGAATAAAATTGAAGTTTGTGATCAAAAGAGGAGGGGATAAAGATGCTATTTAACTGAAATGAAACAGCTTAAGTAGACATGGTGGTCGAGAATAACCGTATCATAGAGTCCTAATTCTATCTAGGTGTACATAGTCGCTCAGTCATATCCGAATCTTTCCAGCCCCAGGGACTGCAGCCTGCCAGGCTCCTTTGTCCATGGAATTCTGTAGGCAAGAACACTGGAGTGGGTTGTCACTCCCTACTTCAGGAGATCTTCCTGAGGCAACGACTGAAGCCTCTCTTGCATTTTCTTCACTGACACACAGATTCTTCACCACTAGCACCACCTGGGAAGTCTAGGTAGGCATGTCTAATAAGTAAGCAATGTAACTTGGGAACTCGGAAAAGCAGTCTGGACTAGACATATAAAATTGGGAGACTGATTAGCCTTGGAAGTCAATGGGTTTACATATTTGTCTAACAAAAATTTATTGAGTGTTTACTATTAGCTAGGTATTGTGCTAGATCCAGTGAAAACTATACTGAAAGGACAGGAAAAAGTGAAATCTAGGAAATTCCAACATTTAAAAATTACAAAAGAGGAAAGAAAGAAACAGGAAAGGAAGTAATTGATTCTCATAATCAGTAAGATAATAGAAGAAGCAAAACAGAATGGTGCCAAAAAGACAAACAAGCAAAGATTCTTCAGAGCACTGAATGGGCAGAAATATTTAATTCTGATAAAAATGTCCAGAAGGACGAAGAATGGAGGGAAGCTTTTGATTGCTTTTTGTGTGTTTTAAACAATTTTATAATATATAATTTATATACCATAAAGCTCACTTGTTCACAGTGTACAGTTCAATGCTTTGTAATGTGTACAGAGTCGTGTAACAATCACAATAATCTAATTTTAAAATGTTTATTTCCCTCCAAAGAAATCCCATACCCACTATTCTCCCTTCCTTTGGGATGGATAAGTACAGGATTTCAAAGTATATAGGTTAGACAATATAGGGTTTGCTTTGGACTGCCGTGTCTTAAGTTTGGGCCAATGTAAAATAAGTCAAAGTACAAGTAATTGGTTAAAGCCATCATTGTTAGTACTGGAACTTTCCAGAGAGCCCATGAGAATGCATTTTTTTCTTTAACATCTCCATTATATATAAAAGATACCAAAGAACTGAGTCTAATTTATCTTTTAAGGAAGATTCTTTAAAATCAAATTTATAACTAATTTATACTATAACAAAAGGGTAGCTAAAGTTTTAGAAAATTTTTTATTAAAAAATCATTAAAATTTAAAATTTCTGTATATGGCAAAAATATTATCGCTCCATTTCTATAAAGTAAAGATAGTCACATTAGCTGTATCATATACCAGATCTACAGCTTCTACGTAAGTCATTTATCATTTTGGGGGCCCCCCTGCTTTAATAAAATAATTCTAATACTGCTTTAATAAAATAATCCTAATTTATTCATTTACAAAAGTGCTACTGTGAGGAATCAAAAAAATAAAATATATGGAATTACTTCAACTTAAGTAAAATGCTATGCAAATAAATATATGGCATTATTTACAGCTGGTAATAAATTTAAGTGTTCAGATACTTCTAGATGCCATTTATTTACTTGGATAATACAATGTGCTTAAAGTGGTATCACCAGTGACCTCAAAACTGATTAAGGGGAAAAAAAACCATTAAAAAGTCCTTTATCAGTCCTGGAAATGATTAGCTTAGCTATCTTTCTCTACAGATTTACCTATCTTGCACAGTATCCACAAACGAAATTATACAGTAGGTAGAGTTCTCTGACTGACTTTCACTTAGCATAATGGTTTTATTTTCTTAATATATTTGACTATATGAGCAGTAACATCTCTTTTTAAAAATGTTTATTAATATTTAATTTACATAAATTTATATATTTGTAAATATTTATATTAATTTATATTTGTTTTTAAAATATTTTTTAAATTACTAAATATTTAATTACTTAAATTAAATGTTATTTACTTAATATATATTTATTTAGATAAATGAATGGCTCTTCTTGGCTGTCCACAGGCTTTCTCCAGGTGTGGTGCACAGGTTTCTCAGTGCAGCGCTTGTCTTGTTGTGGAGCACGGGCTCCAGGCCACCTGGGCTTCAGTAGTTGTGACTCATGGGCTCAG
The DNA here is from genome assembly GCA_006410615.1 of Neotragus moschatus. NCBI lineage: Eukaryota > Metazoa > Chordata > Mammalia > Artiodactyla > Bovidae > Neotragus > Neotragus moschatus. The sequence continues at coordinate 183,539 of SJYA01002327.1, forward strand.
CAGTGGTAGTATATGTGCTTTGCAGCCCCACGGCATGTGGAATCTTCCCTGACCAGAGATGAAACTGGTGTTCTTTGTATTGCAAAGCAAATTCCCAACCACTGGACCACCAAGGAAGCCCAGAATAATGTTTTTGAGATCCAACTATGCCATGGCTATAACAGCACTACATTTCTTTTCACTGCTGAAAAATATTCCATTGCATCAATATACAAAAGTTACTGACTTTATTTTAAAATTTTTTGTCAATGAAAGGAACTAGGGAGATAAGGTAATTAAAGAAGGAGAAAAACAGATGAGTATGCGTGCAAGTGAAAAAGACAAACTTCAAAGAATGAAAACAGCAAGGAGGAGGAGGTTAAGAGCAAACTAGGGAAAGAGAAGAGGTAGGATCCTGCGCAACGAGCACCATGGCCTTGGAAGTAAACAGAATCATTTCCTTCTGTGCCAAGATGGAATGTTACAAGGCTGTGCATTTTAATACATGAGTTTAAGGTTGGGGAGAAAAAAAACTGGAGGACTGATTTTGGCCTGGTTATTTCTATTTCCTCTATTAAATAGGAGGGTTTTGAGTAAAGTACAGAATGAAAGGATAAAATTTTAGAGAGCTGCCTTGGGGAATGTGAAAGAAAGCTAACTAAAGGAAAGTCTGAGGATGACTTAAGTAGTTCTGAAGGCCTAGCAGAGATTGGAAACCATTTAGCTGAAGTGGCGCTAATCTGTACAACTGTGATCCTCCCCATCCCCAGCCATATTCAGCAACCTAAGAGGCAACAGTAAAAAGAGCAGTTGGCTAAATTCACTCAAGGAAGGTTAAAGAAAAATGAGTAGGAAAATGATGAGAACGTCTGGGATGGGTAAGCACGATAAACCCATGATCTTCCTGGACCTCAATGAAACAACACTTAAATGGAAGTTTATTGCACATTGATTCTTCGGGAAACCAAATTTACCCTGCTTTCAAGTCACTGATATTGATGATAATTTGGTTTCCCAAACAATTAATCAATATATGTTTAATCAGTGTATCCTGTCCTTCTATCTGATACTGTTATGAATTTTCAACTTGTATTAAACCATGCCTAGAAGAAAAGAATTGAGCCTATACTATATTTGGAGACTGTCTTCAATAATTAAGCTGTATGATCACAGGAATAAATAGTCACAGAGCTGGACAACGTACACACAAAGGATAATCTGAAGCCTTAGGAAGACAGGATCTCACTCTCTTGAGAAAGAAATTACTCTGAGCTTCTGGAAAGGGCATGGGAACTAAAATTTACCGACTGTTGCCGATGTATCAGGCACTCAACACTGAGTATTTCACACATGATCTCATTTAATTCTCAAAACAATTCTATCAATTAGGAATATATCACCAAATTAACAGGTGAAGAATTAAGTCTCAGAAGGATAAAATTTCAAGCCATTTAGCCACGAAGAAACAAAGCTAGACCTTCCATCTGGAACTTTTCACTACCAAAGGATTTTGGTAATGCTACTACTTCTACACCAAGATATTCATACTAGTCTCAGAAATATATTATGACAGTTCATTTATATGTTTTAACATCTCTTTTATAAAACGATGGATTAGAATGGAACCTAATTTTTTTTAATAAATTATATGACTATTTGCACACATTCCAACAAAGAACAATTACAAGATATTACTTTTTCCAGCACTAGCATCACCAAAATTGAAATAGCAAGGCTGTAAGTTTGGTGGGTAGGGGAAGGAGTTATAACGCTCTGTTGCTCTTCATCAGGTAAGTAAAATTAAAGTAAATACTATGAGTACTGTGTAGTGTTGGTCAGCATTTGTTACTAAAAAGTCTGGAATCTATTCATATTCACAAAGTGTTTCTAGTAGCTCTGATCACCTGCCCCTAATGTGTAGAAACTCCATGGTTTTTAAGCATACATAGGAATCCAGTCTCATGGCAAAGAACCACTTCTTTGGCATCTAGGACATCCTTTTTTCTCAAACTCAGGCCCTATAGCACATTTCTGTTGCTATTGTTCTTAAGATAGGGAGAGACGGAAAAGGTAAAGAAGTATCAGCCTCCAATGTATGACATTCATATTTTTAAATAAATAATTTAAAGGCTGAAATGCATCAGCAAGCCAGCATAATCCAACACTTGCTGCCTTTAATCCAAAATGCTCAGGGTGCTGTAATGTGCTGGAAATACTGGGAAAAGCAAATAACAGATTTTACCTAGCATAAAATAGAAAATATATATACCATTCTTTGCAACGTAGATAAATTAGCCAAAGTATATGCTCCTTATCCACAGGGGAGAACGGGCTTATTAGGTTACACTTCCAGGTTTTTAAGACAGTTGGAAGCCGGTTCTTTCAATAGTTGCTGTCATCCCCTAGAAACTTTCTAGTACTTTCAATTTTGAAGCAATGTTTCACATTCGGAAGTGATTTATTTTCCTCCCTTTCTTTACTGCATTTCATATTTTTTCTGGCTCTCAGTAACCAGTTCCTCTTTGGCTTAATTATATTCACTTACAAACATTTTTTTTCTGAGTGTCCACTACTATTTGGAAAGCACTGATTGAGGTGGTATAAGGGATACTGATATGAGGAACACAGGATATCTAATCTCAAGGCATTTACAATCTAATAAATGGGATAAAAGAAGCAAAGAATTACATGGCATAAGATTCATGCAGTAAGAAAAGTAAAAATCCAGAGCTTTGGAAATTCAGAAAAAGGAGTAAGTGATCACACATGTTTTAAAGGGATCAGGAAACACTTGGAGGAGTAAGAGATTTTTGAGAAAGACCTTTAAGAAGGGGTCAAGTTTCAGTTGATATACTAGGAAGAAGATGGCATTGTAAGCTTTTAAGAGAACATAAGCAAAGTATAGAGGTCAGAAACTTAAGTAATTTCATTTGGTTGGTCCCAATAGGAAATTAAGTAAAAAAGAAAAGGTTCTCGCCTGGTTGTAAAGGACTAGAGATGAAAAACTAACCAGCTTGTATTTCACTCATTCATTTATCTATTTAATCAACACACACTTATTAAGCACTAATGATACTCAAGGATCTATACCAGGCACTGGAGACTTAAGGAGTCATTTGGTGACAGTCATTATCCTCAAGGAACTCACAATCCAATGGAAGAAATGGATATATGAAGAGACAATGTTAATATATACAAAAAGTCCTTTGAGAACACAATGGAAAGGCATTTTCCAAAGTAATAGAAAGCAACCTGGAAGGCCATAAGATGTAAATTGGGACTAAGAGTTAACAGATGCTAGAAGGAAAAGCATTCATTTTGAAGGAAAAGCACTAGCAAAGCCAAATAAGTAAGAAACAATTGGATATATGCCCAAGTTAAGTGTCTCAGAACTTTTGGAGAGTCTAAGGCAGGAAGTGGCCAACGAAGAGATTATAGAAACAGGCAGAAGTCAGATCACGGAGAATGATCTGAGGAGTCTGACTCCTGGAACATGCGTGAATTTTTTTTTTCCAGATTAACTATAAACAATTACAAAGGCTTTAACCCTCCAGTCACTTTTAGGGAAAGCTGCCCTCCCCAACTCAAACCAGACTTGGCGTGTAGCCAGTACACTGCAGTCTCTGAACACAGCTGCAGCCAGGGACTTGGACTCCACTGCGACTCATGCCCTGGGCATGCTTGCACCCTAGACCCCGCAGCTTCATCCCTAGGTTTCTTTATCTGAAGCTTTGACTCTTGGTCCTCTTCGTGTACCTTTGGAGAGGGCTTTTTACCAGAAGGGTTTCCCAGATAGTGCAGTGAAAAAGAATTTGCCTGACAATGCAGGAGAAGAAAGACACACAGGTTCAATCCCTGGGTTGGAGACAGAAATGGCTATCCACTCCAGTATTCTTGCCTGGAACATTCCATGGACAGAGGAGCCTGGTGGGCTACAGTCCATGGGATCACAAAGATTTGGACACAGCATGACCATGCACGTTTAAAAGAGGAGAAAGGGGAAATCTTGAGGACACTTGCCCACACTTTCATTCAGTCAACTGGAGCCACACCCTTTGCCTTCTTCCAAACTCAGGGTCCACAGGGCTCCCTCAATAGTGAGACCACCCCATTATCTGCACTAAACTATGCTGATCTATTCTGAACCTGCTGACAGGTCTGTGGATCAAAGTTTCAGAGAAGAAATATAATTTTTCAGGAGTTCTACAGTTTTCAACTCTTATACTACTGCAGTGATTAAAGGTTTAACTCTTTCATATTGGTTTGTCTCTTTAACCAACTACTCGAACATCTTTTAGCTCAACAATCTCTTCCTGACACCAGGCATGCCATGCTAAGGAGTTTGGGTTTTATACTGTAGCAATGGGGAAATACTGAAAGAGTTTTAGGCAGTCATTATGACGGCAGGAACAAATATATAAGAAACTAGGTTAGAGGGAAGAATCATCTAAAATCAGGACACAAGGTGGGGGGAGAGAGCAAACTGGCCAAGATGGTGAGCTCAGGCTCTCTAGTCCCACGTTTTGTAAATGGCGATTATGTAACAGCTGACATCATCTGCAGCACTGTGCATGCACGTCGCAAGCTGCTCACTTGGTCAGGAGCTACTTCGTGCTGTAACTCAAAGCACAAGTTCCACCTAAGAGAGCAGTGGCATTTCACGGCTGCATTCCTTGGGTCAGCCAGGAGAGGAGAGAATACAGTGTGTCTGTTGTTATGGCTGCTGGGCAAGCCAGGAGAGAGGATGTGTTGTGCTACGTTATGTTATCACTGCTTTGTCAGCCAGGAGAGAATAAACGTGTCTGCAGTTCCTAAAGCTCATCATGTCTCCTTCCAGCCTCTTAGCTCACACCTTGCCTACCCTGGGTTCAGGAAATGGTGTGAAGAGCAAGACAACTGGTGTTACAAACAGGATCAACGATATATAAAGATATTATGAAAATAATTTAAACAAGATGAGGGGCTTCAAAAGTAATTTTAAATTTCCTATTTTTCTGATTTTAGTTTACTAATGCATTATTGAAATTGGTTTAAAATTCTGAGATACAATGTAGTGAATAAATGAATAACACATGAAAGACAGTTCAAGCATACATGGAAGACTGTTCAAAATAAAGTGGATTCCAAAACATATGATGTACAAGGCTAATTAATGTTACACAGTGTGAAAGGGGCCTAGAACTAAAGTACATATCGAAGCCCTGAAGCTAAGACACAAGATCGGAGAAGAGCAGAGGAATGGCCTAGTGGGTGCTGCATCAAGCCAGCCCAGACATGACAGACACAGCCTCTATTCACATTCCACGCATCTTACCAATCATATGACTCTACGTGGAGCAGTGTGGTCATTTGCTGGATAGCCATTTCCCAGTAACAATCTACACATGGAGACATAGCATGAAATCCAGATCATCAGCGAGCCATACCTCCCACAGAGAAGAAGTGGTGCCATAGGAAAAATGAAACTCAAAAGAAGAATAAGAAATACCAAGAAAAGAGTAGGGGACATGTATATACCTTACACAGGATGAGTAGGGAAGGATTCCAAGAGAAAGTAACCCTCGAGTAAAGTTACCTACCTGAAGGAGGTGAAAGTACCAGTTATGCATACAGAAGAGAATTCCAGGCAAAGACAACAGTAAATTCAAGGGCCCTGAAGTAACCTGAAACCACGAAATGCAGGGAGGTCACTTTGGATGGATGAAGAGTCTTAGTACAAGCAGAGACCAGTTACCAAGAGGAGGGGGAGCACATTAGAACACTTTAGGCAGGGAAGTGACACGATCTGCCAAGTTTCACTCTGGCTGCGGAAACAGCATCAGTATGAGTGGGAAGGTGACTGTAGAAGCAGGAACTCCTGTTTGTAGACTCTGCAATAATACAGAAGATGGGGGTGTCAGGGAACAAATGGGAATAGTAGAAACGGTAAATAGTCATTGAATTCTGGACCCATTTTGAAGGCTGAGTTATCAAAAGGAAACACTGACTAACCATATATGGGGTATGAGAGGAGAGGAGGCCATAACTTTTTATCTGAGAAACTAGAGGAAAAGAATAGACATTAACAAAGATGGAAGAGAATGTGAGAAGAGATTTTGGCAATTCTTTTTTTTTTCTTTGGCTGCATGGCTTGTGGGATCTTAGTTCTCTTACCAAGGATCAAATCCATGCTCCCTCCGGTGGAAGCAAGGAGTCCTAACCATGGGAATTCCCAAGGATAGGTTTTGATAAAGAAGGTCAAGAATTCAGATTTAAACATGGTATGTGTGATGCGCCTACTAGAAAAGGATTAACTCTTCACCAAACAAATTTTTCTCTTCTGTCTAGGCATACAACTAGACCACTTTCCCCAATCTCCCCTGCAATTAATTATGGCCATGTGACCATAATTAATATGACTGAGCTCCAGCCAGTGAAATGTGAGCAGAAGTGGTTAGTCACTTCCAAACTTGGCTACAAAATGTTTCTATACACAATCATCCATGCATCTTCTACTGGTTTGAAATACATGGATTTGGCGATCTTAGAAAACCAAGAACTAAAGATAATGCAGCTGTAAGATAAAATAAGTCACCCATCAGAAACCATCTAACTTGTATGTATTTTATATAAGAAACTAAATAAAGTTCTATTATGGTCAGCCACTGAATGAGATTCTGGGATTTCTTTTTTAAAGCAGCTTGTATCACAGAAGCAGTACAGATATCCGAACAGAGATGATGAGCAGAAAACTGAACATATGAGTGTGGATTTCAAAGGAGGTGTCAGGATATATATTTTGGGAATCACTGATTTTTCATGTTTACATAATACAGGTGGGGATGGACTGAAGTCTTGAAGTGCACAGAGCCAAAGAGGAAAAAGCAGTACTCCAACGACTATGGCCTGGATAATCCCAATAATAAAGAGATTGAAGAGAAGAGAAACACACAAGGAATCTTCAGTAGCAGCTATTTGTAGGAGGAAAACCTGAAGAATATGGTGTTCCAGACACCAAACAGAAAAGTACTTCAAGGAGGCAGTTATCAGCCACATCAAGGAGTACTCATAAGTCAAGGAGGATGAAAGTTAAAAATTAACTCTGTGATTCAGCAACATGGACATCACTGGTGATCCTAAAAAGTACAGCTTCCACAGAATGAGGAAGCAAAAGCCTGAGTGAAGTGAGTTTGAGAGAGAAATGAGAGAAGAGAAAATCAGCAAGTAGCAACTAATCTTTCAAGGTTTCTTCAAGTGTAGTAAAGAAGCCATTTATATTCTATACTGTACACTGTACATTATAAACATTTGTGGGAAAAATGCTCTGCCATGAATACAAGTAGTCCCACCAGATAATTACTATATAAATGTCATAGGATTTTGCAATATAAGGAGATTCTGCTAGACTTGGACATATGAGTACAACACTCTAGGCATGGATAAGTATATTGCGTAAAGACAAAAGGTCAAAATCACAAAAGTTGACTAGACATCTAAGAGTTCGTTCATGATCCAATCCATTAATCTTCATAGGCACGAATTTTAGAGACTGTACCATAAGTTTGTTAACTAGGGATTATATTTCAAATATTGATATGAAAGTAACAATATTCAACTTTGAATAGGAAAAGAAAGATAAAGAGAAAATGGTACTTAAAAAATCACTAATAGGAGCTGAAATGGCTCCAATAAATGACATTACTTTCTATATTAATTTCAATAACTAAAAGATCAGTTCTGTCACAAAGTCGTGTACGACTCTTTGCAACCCCATGGGCTGCAGCACACCAGGCTTCCCTGCCCATCACCACTTCCCAGACTCTACTCAAATTCATGTCATTCGTATCAGTGGTGCCATCTAACCATTTTATCCTAAAAGACAGACTGTTTCCAAAAAAAGCCTCACAAAGAATTAAACAAGCTTTAATAATAAAACACTGAATCCTATATAATTATGTTATTAATGCAAACTGGGAAGACAGGCTACAAATTGAAAAAAGTTAATTCTGACTAACAGCACTACCAAACTGGACAACTTAATGCTTGTGTCAGAGCTTTTAAGTTGTCCAGTTTGGTTTTATACGTGTGTGTGTGTGTGTGTGTGTGTGTATAGGACAACTTAATGCTTCTGTCAGCTTTTATCCATTGAACCTATATATATACATATATATATATCCATCGAACCTATATATACACATATACATATATACATATATCTCCATTGAACCTATATATAACATATATATATATATAGGTTATATTTGGTTTTATATATATATATATAGGTTACATATACATTTTGTTCTAAAAGTTCTGTACTATAGTGACTAAACTCGTCTTTTATATTAGAACAAATGCACTGACACAGTAACAGGCAAAACAATGAAACAATAGAAATTTCTGAAACTCAGGATATAAAATAATTTAGTACAGCATATCATTACAATAAAATATTTCAGACCCATGAGAAAAGGATTATTAAATGAATGTTTTGACTAGTAATGTTATGAGTTACCACATTAACACATTTTGTAATATTTCACTATCCTTACAATTCTAGAATAAACACTGGGACATTAAAAATAAATAAATATAAAACAAAAAATATAAAATAGAATGTAATAGATCTATTAGAAGATTCTGCACTGAGAGTTTATATTCTTGCCTTTATGCCATATGATCAGCCTTGGCAAATTATCGTAGTTAAAACTTTATCTTTCATTACACTACTTCATTCATTTCGTTATTCAAGCTAGACTGCAGATATAGCATGGGGGAAAAAAAAAGAAGCAAAGACTCTAATCCCTTATCATTTTTATACGTGTCAATCTGAATGACTATCCTAAAAAAAATCTTGCCACATTTTTCAGTAAAGGAGGATGCATGCTAACAAAAATAAAATGAAAGGTAGAAATATTCCAAATGGTTGAAAAGACTCCAATAATCTTATTTTCACTAAGAAATAGGAAAATTAAGTTATTCAAGTTCTAGCTCTTCCCTTTCAACTCCCAATATTTGGGAAAGTGACTAATTATTAGGGAAAGATAAAACATAAAAGCTATAAACAAGTTTAAAATAAAATTCTATAAAAGATATGCGATGCATCTTCTCAACAACAGACTTATTTTTTTCAGTCCAACTCTCCTCAAACAGCAATATTCAGCTTATTGTTTTACTGCAAACATGGAGCAAGGCCTCCTAGTCTGCTATAGTATTTCCTTCATTCACAGAACTGTTAAAAATAGTATCTATTTCAACCATGTAGTAAATTCACAGCAAACGTGATCTATATCCTAAGCTAGGAGTTTGAATGAAAAGACAAGTATCTACTTAAAACCCACTAAAATCAATAAAATAATCATATTAGAAACTAATACCAAGAATAACCTACATGTTTTCATCTCCTGTAAAGATAAATGCAATGGTACCTGTAACAAAATACATTTCATTTTAAAAGAGAAAGCTTTATTTCTAAATGTAACAAAATTATCAATCCAAGTTGACAAAGGAAAAAAAAAGTCACAGAAAGGTAGATTTTGTTTAAATACCTTATGGTTTCATTTTATACTTCTCATATCACGGTAAAGTCTTAAAGGTAATTCAAAAGGAAAATGAAAGTTTTTTACTCAGAAGATAGAGTCCATATGTTTCTGAATCTGGAAACCCACTGGGAAAAAGACTTGAGTTTTTTAAAACTGAATTTTGACAATTGGAAGCTGATGTGACTTTTTTCCCTCTCCAGGAAGATTTGAATCATTCTCAAGGGGAATGAAATAGATCTTTATCAAGTATAGAAAAGCTTAACACCTGTTTAACTCCAAATTACTTAGAAAAAAGTTGCTGAATCTTCAGAATCTCACAATGAAGGCATATAACCAACACTTATTCCTAAGTGTAAGATATTTTTGTAAGCTGAACACAAGAATTCACATATATATATATTTGAGTGTGTTCATATTGCAAATTCTATATTTTTTAACACTTTCAATGAGTCTATTTCTTACTGATATACATATTCAAATGTAACTGTGTGTTTTTTTTTTAGAAGTGTAACAGTAGTTTGTAATCAATTACATGTACACCTACCTGCAATATCTTCAGACTCTAAGAGGGCAGAGTCTTTTTTTCTCATTATGTATGAATACTCAGATTCTACCACAATGCTTCTAGTACACACTTTAAAAAGTCCACCAAGAAGACAAATATGTAATTTATCCTATTGATTCTTTCCTAAACCTAAAATAAATTTTATATACTCAAAGTTAAATCATTTCCTCTCAAAATCAAGATAAAAATGGCCTACAGGTTTTAAGGGAAGCTCAATTTTATACAGTATAGCACACACTGGATAATGTGTGCTCCACTACAAACACAACTCCTAACTTAACTGTAAAAAATCTTACTGTATATCCATTATGTGAAAGGTAGTTTGCTAAGACATACTCACATATGTTTGAACTGTCTACATTAAAAAGTCAGGTTTTCATTAATGTAAAAAAATTACATGGGACTTTAAGAAAGTAACTGAGTGTTTTTTAAAAAAAAAAAAAAACCACAACACGAATTCCTCTAAAGGAATTTAATTTTATTCTGCTGTTTATTAAAGGTATCCCAAAGCAACCTCTTATGTATTTCTTCCTTCTCCTCCAACTTTCTCCTCTACTTTGTGGAAAAATACTATCTAATAAAAGGGCTTCCCTGGTGGCTCAGAGGGTAAAGTGTCTGCCTGCAATGCAGGAGACTGGGGTTTGATCCCTGGGTTGGGAAGATCCCCTGGAGAAGGAAACGGCAACCCACTCCAGTATTCCTGCCTGGAGAATCTCAAGGACAGAGGAGCCTGGTGGGCTACAGTCCACAGGGTCGTAAAGAGTTGGACACGACCCAGTGACTTCACTTTCACTATCTAATAAAGGAAGAAAAAGGCAAATAAATTTTAAGGAACAACAACTCTCAGTAAAAAGAGACTGAAAAAACACTGCATGAAAACAGAAACTATTGCAGGCTCCAAACAGAGAGAAGAGCTTTAAAAGACGCTACTTTATGGTGATTTAAAAGCTCTTCTTATACCTCGACCTCTTCAATCATTAAAATTATTATTTTTTAAACTTCTTCAAATTCACTTCTGAAAAACTGTGGGCTTTCTAATTACTTCTTTCTTAATTCCTTAACAAATTTTACATATTCTAGATGGTTTTCATACATATGTTTAAAAACAATTTAATTAGGTCACTCTGTGAGAGTGAAAGTGTTAGTCACTCAGTGCTGTCAGACTCTTTGTAAATCCATGGACTCCCCAGCAAAAATATTGGCGTGGATAGCCATTCCCTCCTCCAGGGAAAGATCACAACCCAGGGATCAAACCTGGGTCTCCTACATTTGAGGCAGATTCTTTACTCTGTCACTCTGTAATACTACTGTAAAAGCAAGGTGGTGTGTTAAAAAAAAAAAAAAAAACAGTACCAGATGGAAAGACACAATATCTCGATTCTAGTTCTAACTTCAAAGTGATTCAGCCGCTGGATCCAGAGCAAACCTGTTTATTCTATTTGGGCCTCAGTCTCCTCTTCTATAAAATAAACAGGTTGGATTGAATAATCTGTAAGGCTCTATCATCCTCAAAATATTATTTTCTCATTACACATAAATATATATATATTCTACTCTTAGGGCACCCCACATACCTCTCTATGTGAATGTTCAAAATCTTATTACTTTCTGTTCCTTAGAATCTTAAAGTATACTGTGGCAAGGAAATTCCTGGAATTAATTACTTTACTTCCTTATTATTATATATTTCTCTTGGGAGTAGGGAGGGCAGAAAGCAGTAAAATATGTCTAATTGTGCAGTGGTAGTAAGTCTTAGCTTTTACTGAGGGAAATGCTGCATCTTTGATCCATTAAAAGGGGGTCTAGCATATAGATAAACACCCCTAGATGGAACCCAGGAACGCTGGGACGATCTTTTTCTTTCCCTTCCCCCCCAAGGCAATAAGACATAGTATAAACATGGTAAGGTAAATGAAACTTCTGTAAGTGGGAGCATCTAATTTTTCTTCAATCTAATGAATGCCATGGGTAGAAAGACACTGAAGATGAGGGGTGAGGTCATAAGCTGACCTGGTTTTATAATGGGATGGTCATGGTAATGAATAGTTAAGCTAAAGAAAGGTGCTTGAGACTTAGAATATGAAAATAAATATGTAACCAATACAGAAGAAATGAGAAATTACCCAAACAAGGAAAGCTGATAGGATCAAACGCAGATGAAAACAGAAGAGAAGTCCTCTGAAGAAGAAACAAGGGGAGTTCCAGTCTCAGGCAAGAGACACAAGCAGAGGGTAGAGATGGTAGTTGCTGCTGCTGCTGCTGCTGCTGCTAAGTCACTTAGTCGTGTCTGACTCTGTGCGACCCCATAGATGGCAGCCCACCAAGCTCCGCCATCCCTGGGATTCTCCAGGCAAGAACACTGGAGTGGGTTGCCAGTTCCTTCTTCAATGCATGAAAGTGAAAAGTGAAAATGAAGTCACTCAGTAGTGTCAGACTCTTAGTGACCCCATGGACTACAGCCTACCAGGCTCCTCCATCCATGGGATTTTCCAGGCAACAGTACTGGAGTGGGGTGCCATTGCCTTCTCCAAGAGGGTAATCCAAGACAATTTGTAGGCTGATTTCACATCTCTCCTCCTCCTACATCATCACGGCAGCAGGCAGCAGAATTGCACACTTTTGGTAAAAAAGGTATGGACTCTTGGGATAAAAGGAGGGCAGTGTCCTAGCTAGAAATGATAATGATCAGTAAGAGCAGAAAGCTCCTGCTGGAGATCAATTACCAATGCATCCTGCCTGGCAGCATTCGCCTAGCACCACAAGGAGGTGGCGTGCTGACAATCTTTAATGAAATTTTTAGTGCATGTAATACTTTTTGACATAGAAATTTCACCTCTAGCTATGTATCCTATGGAAATACACATATTCCTAAAGATGAATCTGCCAGGATTGTGGCACTTCTATAAGTAATTAATAAGTAAGTAAGAAGGAATACAGAAAGCTCAAGCAAATGATCCTGAATTGTTTTTCTATAAGAAACACTGTATTTTTATTAGACTGACTTTTACTACTTAATTATAAGATCCGTCTAGTCAAGGCTATGGTTTTTCCAGTAGTCATGTATGGATGTGAGAGTTGGACTGTGAAGGCTGAGCTCTGAAGAATTGATGCTTTTGAACTGTGGTGTTGGAG
>SJYA01002327.1:197064-232351 GCA_006410615.1 Neotragus moschatus
AAAAAAAAAAAAAAACAGTACCAGATGGAAAGACACAATATCTCGATTCTAGTTCTAACTTCAAAGTGATTCAGCCGCTGGATCCAGAGCAAACCTGTTTATTCTATTTGGGCCTCAGTCTCCTCTTCTATAAAATAAACAGGTTGGATTGAATAATCTGTAAGGCTCTATCATCCTCAAAATATTATTTTCTCATTACACATAAATATATATATATTCTACTCTTAGGGCACCCCACATACCTCTCTATGTGAATGTTCAAAATCTTATTACTTTCTGTTCCTTAGAATCTTAAAGTATACTGTGGCAAGGAAATTCCTGGAATTAATTACTTTACTTCCTTATTATTATATATTTCTCTTGGGAGTAGGGAGGGCAGAAAGCAGTAAAATATGTCTAATTGTGCAGTGGTAGTAAGTCTTAGCTTTTACTGAGGGAAATGCTGCATCTTTGATCCATTAAAAGGGGGTCTAGCATATAGATAAACACCCCTAGATGGAACCCAGGAACGCTGGGACGATCTTTTTCTTTCCCTTCCCCCCCAAGGCAATAAGACATAGTATAAACATGGTAAGGTAAATGAAACTTCTGTAAGTGGGAGCATCTAATTTTTCTTCAATCTAATGAATGCCATGGGTAGAAAGACACTGAAGATGAGGGGTGAGGTCATAAGCTGACCTGGTTTTATAATGGGATGGTCATGGTAATGAATAGTTAAGCTAAAGAAAGGTGCTTGAGACTTAGAATATGAAAATAAATATGTAACCAATACAGAAGAAATGAGAAATTACCCAAACAAGGAAAGCTGATAGGATCAAACGCAGATGAAAACAGAAGAGAAGTCCTCTGAAGAAGAAACAAGGGGAGTTCCAGTCTCAGGCAAGAGACACAAGCAGAGGGTAGAGATGGTAGTTGCTGCTGCTGCTGCTGCTGCTGCTAAGTCACTTAGTCGTGTCTGACTCTGTGCGACCCCATAGATGGCAGCCCACCAAGCTCCGCCATCCCTGGGATTCTCCAGGCAAGAACACTGGAGTGGGTTGCCAGTTCCTTCTTCAATGCATGAAAGTGAAAAGTGAAAATGAAGTCACTCAGTAGTGTCAGACTCTTAGTGACCCCATGGACTACAGCCTACCAGGCTCCTCCATCCATGGGATTTTCCAGGCAACAGTACTGGAGTGGGGTGCCATTGCCTTCTCCAAGAGGGTAATCCAAGACAATTTGTAGGCTGATTTCACATCTCTCCTCCTCCTACATCATCACGGCAGCAGGCAGCAGAATTGCACACTTTTGGTAAAAAAGGTATGGACTCTTGGGATAAAAGGAGGGCAGTGTCCTAGCTAGAAATGATAATGATCAGTAAGAGCAGAAAGCTCCTGCTGGAGATCAATTACCAATGCATCCTGCCTGGCAGCATTCGCCTAGCACCACAAGGAGGTGGCGTGCTGACAATCTTTAATGAAATTTTTAGTGCATGTAATACTTTTTGACATAGAAATTTCACCTCTAGCTATGTATCCTATGGAAATACACATATTCCTAAAGATGAATCTGCCAGGATTGTGGCACTTCTATAAGTAATTAATAAGTAAGTAAGAAGGAATACAGAAAGCTCAAGCAAATGATCCTGAATTGTTTTTCTATAAGAAACACTGTATTTTTATTAGACTGACTTTTACTACTTAATTATAAGATCCGTCTAGTCAAGGCTATGGTTTTTCCAGTAGTCATGTATGGATGTGAGAGTTGGACTGTGAAGGCTGAGCTCTGAAGAATTGATGCTTTTGAACTGTGGTGTTGGAGAAGACTCTTGAGAGTCCCTTGGACCGCAAGGAGATCCAACCAGTCCATTCTGAAGGAGATCGGCCCTGGATTTCTTTGGAAGGAACGAAGCTCCAGTACTTTGGCCACCTCATGCAAAGAGTTGACTCATTGGAAAAGACTCTGATGCTGAGAGGGACTGGAGGCAGGAGGAGAAGGGGACGACCGAGGATGAGATGGCTGGATGGCATCACGGACTTGATGGACGTGAGTCTGAGTGAATTCTGGAAGATGGTGATGGACAGGGAGACTTGGTGTGCTGTGATTCATGGGGTCGCAAAGAGTCGGACACAACTGAGTGACTGAACTGAACTGAAGTGAATTATAAGAGCTCCAGAAAACAGAATATTGGAAGTTATAAATTGAAACATGTATAAATTTACTGCTTTAAAATAATTATGGGGAGTGGAAAACAGTGAGTATAAGGTGCCATGTCAAACAGGGAAAAGATGAAAATATTCAGAAGAGCGTTTCAAACTCTATGGGATACTTATTCTTCCCACTCTTACCGTCTGAGACTTCCTACCAGCAAAGTTACTAGCAGACATAAGCCACACAATTGACCAGAGTGTAGCCAATGAGCACATGTGAACTAGTGCTTTTGACAAGTGACTAGTAAATTTGAAAAGTCAAACCTTTAAAGTTTTTTAAGAGACTGTCCACAATTATATTTTATGCAAAATAACAACAAAAAATACACCACTTTTGGATACTAACACAAAATCAGCAGTTTTTTTATATAATATTACTTGTAAAATACTATATACAGATCTCCTCAGAATCTTAATCTAACTTAAAAACCCACCCTAATGATCACAAACTACTTTGGACTCCACAGAAACAGATAAAATCATTCAGTGTTGCCCAGTCTCACCTGATCATTATTAGATTTATCTGGAAAACTTTAAAAAACACCCATGTCAAATCAGTGTCTCTCTTGGGCTGGGAGCCTGGCACAAATGAACTTTTTTTTTTTTTCTTCCATTTTTCTTATTTCTTTCACCAGAGAGAACCATAAGCACAGCACTGAGGCTGAAGCATTCCCCACCCAACAGAGAAGACAGGTTTCACAAGAAGGTAGGAGGAGCAGCGACATGCTGGCGGCTCTGCACCCCCTCCAGGCTACTGAGCACCTTGAGGCGAGATCTCCAAACTCCTCCAGGGAACAGAGAACCCAGGGCCATGGGGACAACCAGCCCTCACTCACTATGTGGGCTGCTTAACAGGAGGCCTTCCTCTCATCTCAATCCAAGAGAAGACAGCAGGGGAACCTGACGATCTCAGTCGCCGGGAATCTGACTGCGACAGTGACATCAGGAGGAGCATGTAACCACCAGCACAAGGACCACAGCATGCCAAGCTCACGCCTGCTGCTCCCAAGGAGTTAATGCCAAACAGCAGCTGCGCTCATCTGCAGAACTGAGTTAGGGGTACATTCAGACCAGGGGACTCGGAAGGGTGCAGATCTGCCAGATCTGGATCCTCAAACAAGGAGTTTTGCCAGCTGTCAAGCCCAGTATGCCCACATCCAGGCAAGGACCTGAATCACAGCCTGCCCAGGTAGAGTCTGTCTTCCCGGCACATCTGACCAGAAGGGCTGCTGTGAGCACTTAGTAGCTGTGTAGCCCATACTGCAGCATTACCAAGGCAGGAAAGCGAACTGAAAGTCCCATTTACTACTGACTATTGTACCCAGGGGGCTTTGCAGGTAGCGCTAGTGGTAAAGAACCTACCTGCCAATGCATGAGACTCCGGAGAAGTGAGTTTGATCCCTGGGTTGGGAGGATCCCCTGGGGAAGGAAATGGCAACCCACTCTGGTATTCTTGTCTGGAGAATCCCCTGGACAGAGAAGCCTAGAAGGCTATGGTTCAAAAGGTCCCAAAGAGTCAGACACGACTGAAGTGATTTAGCACATTGTACCTAGTTCTGACTGTCCAGAAGCCTAAGCAGAGAATATAGGGAACTGCAGGGCCCATTCTCTAGCCTCACATGGGTAAGGAACCAAGAGAGAAGTCCTACTCAACTATTCCCAGTTAGTGGCATGCATATCCATCCTTGTCCACTGAGCTCACTTTCCTCTCCCAAAAAGAGACCATTAGAAGCAGGCCTCACCTGGCTAAGGATATCACATGCAGATACGCCCAGAAACCCAAACTGAGCTGACAGGTGAAGGTCTATCTCTGTAAAAGCAAACATTTAAAGTCTGGAAGAGGGGCCCAGTTTCTCAAGCACGCAGTTACAAGCCAAGGAATCAGCAATCACAGGAAAATCAGGTAATTTTACACAAGCAAAGAAAGTAATAGTGTTCCAATAACTGAACCTGAAGAAGTGAAAAGCTATGAACTTTTGGAAAAGAAATTCAGAGTAATCCTTTCAAAGAAGCTTAAGGTACTAGAGTAAGCCCCTACCACATGAAACTTCAAGTTGCAAACTTTACAAGATACAAATGTGCACGCCAGCCTCCATATGCTGGCTGCTGTACTGTACAATGGTACTTTTCAAGGTTCTGTATTGTAAGATTTAAAACATTCTCTTTGTTGTTTGTGGGCTTTTTTATAGATACATATTATCTGTGTTAAAAGTATCAAATACTTACTACAGTACTATATAGCCAATTGTGTTAGTTGGGTACCTAGGCTAACTTTGCTGAACTTATAAAGAAATTAGACTTATGAACATGCTCTTGGAATGGAACGCATTCGTATGTAGGGGATTTACTGTGTAAGAAAGGTTGCTGTCGTTCAGTCACTCAGTCGTGTCTGACTCTTTCTGACCCTATAGACGGTGCATCATCAGGCTCCTCTGTCCATAGGATTCCCAAAGCAAGAACATTGGAGCAGGATGGCATTTCCTTCTCCAGCAGACCTTCTTGACCCAGGGAATGAACTTGCATCTCCTGTATTGGCAGGTGGATTCTTTACCACTGAGCCACCAAGAAAGCCCATATAAGAAAATATAGACAACTAAACAATAACCTCAACAAGGAAATAACATTTTTTTAAAGGAAATCCTACAGTTTTCTTTTATAACCACAATAACTGTACTTAAGAACTCAGTAGTTTCAAAATTTGTCTCAACCATGCAAATTAAAGAATCAAAGTCATGGAGGATACCAAACTGGTAATTACCCAGAAAAGCAAAAACAAAAAGAATGAAGAAAGAGTGGAGGAAGTCTACAGAAGTAACAAAAAACAGTAAACAAAATAAAATAAAACACTAGAATTCCAAGAATTCTAGAAGGAAAAGAGAAAGAGAAAGGAACACAAGGTATATTTAAATCAATAATCGTTAAAAAATTCCAGAATCTGGGAAGAGAAATGTCCATCCAGATACCTGAGATCCAAAGCACCCATAATGGACTAAACCCCAACAGAGGGACACAGGAACACACTGTACTGTAAAAAGTCAGAAATGAAGAAAAAATGTGAAGAACAGAGAGAAGTTACACACAAGGGAACCCCTATAAGACTAATGATACATTTTTCAACAGAAACTTTTCAGGCCAAGAAAGAATTAAATGATATATTAGAAGTATTGAAAGAAAATAACAGTCAATTAGAAATCTATAATCAACAAAGCTGTCTTTGCCAAGGAAAGGTTAATGCGTTCCAGTGCAAATAAAAGCTGTGTTCATTACCATCAGACGTATGAGTTTGTTGAGTGGAAGTAAACGAATGCTAATTAACATCATAAAACATTAAAAAAGAAGGATGAATCTCACTGGTATAAATGCATAGTCAAAGTTAGATTCTGCACTATGTAATAGTGGTGCATAATTACAATTCTTGTTTAAAAGTCACACACACACAGAAAATGTAAAAATAACCAGAACTGCAATAACCTGTTATTAGTAACAATATTAAAAACATGTTCATTCTAATAGCAATAACCTGGAATGTGAAGGGGAGGAGAATAAAGTTTACAAACTCAACTGAAGTTAAGTTTTTATCAGTTAAAAATAAGGTGTTATAAATTTTATTTCATCTAAGCCTCATAGTTACCAAGGAAAATTCTATAATAATAATACAAAAGAACACAAGAAAAAACTTAATGCAGGGAGACGTCCCTGGTGGTCCTGTGGTTAAGACACCAGGCTTCCACTGCAGGGGCCAAAGGTTTGATCCAGGCTGGAGAACTAAGATCTCACATGCCCTATGGTGTGGCCAAAAAATTAAAAAGTCAAGGTAGACTGACATAAAAAGACACTAAAACAGAAAAAGAGAAAGCAATGTAAGAAACAAGAAAAAATAAACCGACAAAAATATCAGAAAGCAATTAGTAAGTCCTTACCTATCAATAATTACTTTAAAAATAAAGACATTAAATTCTCAATTGAAAAACAAAATAGCTGAATGGACAAAACAACAGGATCCAACAATAGGATTCCTGCAAGAGACTCACATTAGCCTAGAACACACAGACTGAGATTAGTAAAGGGACGGCAAAGACGTTTCAAGGAAGTGGTAACCAAATAAAGCAGACATGGCTGTACTAACATCACACAGAATAGACTTGAAACTATAAACTATAAAAAGAGATAAGGAAGGTCATTTTATAAAGATAAAGGGGGCAAGACATCAAGATTGTAACAACTATGAATATTTAAGCATCTGACATTGTAGCACCTAAACATATACAACAAAAACTGATGGACAATATAACAGTTGGGGTCCTAATACCCCACTATCAACAATGGGCAGATCATTCAGGAAAATAATCAGTGAGAAAACAGTGGATTTGAATAGACCAAATATACCTAACAGATATAAATACAGCATTCTACCTCTGAAAACAACAGAATATACATTCTTAAAAGCAAAGGGACATTTTCTAGGACAGACCATATGCTATGCAAAAAATCAAGTCTTAACAAGCTAAAAAAGACTGAAATGCTACTACATGTCTTATTTGATGAAATGGCATGAAAGTAGAAATCAATAACAAGAGAAGAACTGGATGGTATGGGAAGGGAGGTGGGAGGGTGGTTCAGGATGGGGAACACAGGGACACCCGTGGCAGATTCATGTCAATGTATGGCAAAACCAATACAACATGGTAAAGTAATTAGCCTCCAATTAAAATAAATAAATTTATATTAAATATTAATTAATTAAGAACTGGAAAATTCACAAACACATGGAAATTAAACCAGACCCTCCTAAACAACTAATGGATCGGAGAAAAAATTAAAAGGGAAATAAAAAATTTTCTTGAGAAAAATTAAAATGGAAATCACATACTAGGAACATTTAGGATGTAACAAAAGCATATGTAAGAGGGAAGTTCAGAGCAATAAATACCTAAGTTGAGAAGAAAAGCCTAACTCTTACACTTTTAGAAACTAGAAAGAGAACAAACTGAAACCAAAGTCATTAGAAAAATGAAAATAATTTGAACAAAATAAATGCAACAGAGGGAAAAAATAGAAAAGGTTAAACTAAGAGTTGGTTCTTTGAAAAGATAAATGATACTGACAAATTCTTACCAAGGGAAAAAGAGAGATCAAAATCAGTAAAATTATAAAGGAAAAAGGAGGCATTATAACAGACACCATAGAAATTCCATGGGTCACAAGAAGCTACTATAAACAGTAACACATCAACAAAATGGTCAACCTAGAAGAAATATTCTTAGAAATACGCAACTTACAAGATACAACTTACCAAGATTAAATTGAAAGGAAACAGAAAATATTAATATTCCAATTACTAGTTAGGCAATTGAATCAGTAATAAAATATCCCCCAATGATGAAAAGCCCAGGACCAGACTGCTTCACTGGTAAATGAAACCAACATTTACAGAGGAATTAATGCCAATCCTTAAACTCTTTCCGAAAAATGAAAGAAGAAAGAACATTTGTAAATGCACTATGAGGCCAGCTTTATACTTGT
This sequence comes from Neotragus moschatus, assembly GCA_006410615.1. Lineage (NCBI taxonomy): Eukaryota > Metazoa > Chordata > Mammalia > Artiodactyla > Bovidae > Neotragus > Neotragus moschatus. Next base: position 204,777 of record SJYA01002327.1, read on the forward strand.
ACCAGTATCAGAAAAGGAAAAGAAAAGATAGGCTAATAGAAAAGAAACTAAAGGAATATCCCTGATTCATAGATGCAAAACCTCTCAATTCAGCAGCACACTGAAAGGTTCATTCATTATAATAACCAAGTGAAATTCATCACTGGGATGCAAGGATGCTTTTAATATATGCAGATCAATCCATGTGATACATTATATTAACAGAATGAAAGTAAAGGAAAAAAATTTATCATCTCAATAGATGAATAAAAGCTTTTTAATAAACTAAAAATCCATGACAAAAATTCTTAAAAATTTAAGTACTAAGAAACAGATCTCAACATAATAAAGGTCATATATAAGAAGTCTGCAGCTAATGATTTATTCAATGGTCAAAGGTTGAAACCTTTTCCTCTAAGATCAGGAAGAAGACAGGGGCACCCACATTCACCACTCCTATTCAAGAAGTCTTAGCTAGAGCAATGAGACAAGAAAAAAAGTAAAAGGAATCAAAATTGGAAAGAAAAAACTATCTGTTTCTATTTACAGGGGACACAATATAATATATAGAAAATCCTAAAGACTTAATAAAAACTATGATGTAACCAATGAATTCAATAAAGCTGTAGGATACAAAATAAACACATTATTGACTGGGGGATTTTTGCAGAAACTAATCACTGCTGCTGGAGATTGTTTATGTAAGTGAATATTAGATGTCTGGGATCAATAACATTTGGGTAACAGAAGACCTATTAATGTGATTCTGGTCAGTAATGAGTTAACTTAGAAAATTGACTAGCATTTCTATACATTAATAATTTTCTAGAAAATAAATATACTGACTCCATTTACAACAGCATCAAAAACAATAAAATATTTAATACAAATTTCAACTAAGGGGTAAAAGATCTCTACTCTGAAAACCACAAGACACATGAAATAAACTGAAAAAGAGACAAATGAATGGAAAGATATTGGTATTTGTGGCTTGGAAGAACTAACATTCTTAAAATGTCAATACTACCAAAAGCCTCCTTAGATTTGATGCAATCCCTATGAAGATTCCAATTGCATTTTTTTAATAGAAAAATCACTCCTAACATTTATATGGAACTTCCAAAGACCCTAAATAGCTGAAAATCCTGGGAAAGAAGACTAAAACAGGAAGCATGACAATTCCTGATTTCAAGCTATATAATAAACCTGTAGTCATCAAAACAGTATGGTGCTTGCATAAAATCAGAGAAATAGACAAATGGAACAGAATTCAGAACACAAAAATAAATCCAAGCATATATGGTCAATTAGTATTTGACAAGAGAATCAAGAAAATGCAATAAAAAAAAAAAGTCTTTTCAACAAACAGTGCTGGGATAATTGAATATTCTCATGTAAAAGAATGAGACTAGAGAGACTTCCCTGAACGTTCAGTGGTTAAGATGCTATGCTGCCAATGCAGGGGGAGCCTCAAAAAATGAAAAGAAAGAACAGAAACTGGACCTGCACCATTCTTCACTCATACAAATGAACTCAAAATAGGTTAATGATGTAAATGTAACTCCTGAAATCAAAAAGAAACAGAAGACAACATAAGATGAAATTCCTTGACACAGATCCTGGTGATATTTTTTTGGATATGACACCTACAGCACAAGCAACAAAATATTTTAACAAATAAAACTACATCAAACTAAAAAGTTTCTGCACTTCAAAAGAAACTATCAACAAAGTGAAAAGAAAACCTACAGAATAGGTTAAAATATTCATACATGATCTATCTGATAAAATGTTAAGAACCTACATATATAAAGAACTCACACAACTCAACAGCAAAAACACAACTAAGGCAACTTAAACCTTGGCAAATGATCTGACCAGTCATTTATCCAAAGAAGAGATACAAAAGGTCAACATGTATATGAGAAGATGCTCAAAAATTCATTATTAGTTAGACAAATGTAAATTAAAACAACGAAATAGCACCTCATACCTGCTAGAATGCTCACCATCAAAAAGCTAAGAGATAACAAATATTATTAGGATGCAGAGAAAAGGGAACCCTTCTTCACTGTGGTAAGAATGCAAACTGGTACAGCCACTATCAAAAACAGTATAGAGGATCCTCAAAATATTAAGAATAGAACTACACTATAATCCAGGAATTCCACTTCTGGGAGAATATCAAAGAGAATAACAACAATAGCAATTACAAAAACAAAAGATGCGTGTATTTCCATGTTCATAACAACATTATTTATAATAGCCAGGAACAAAAATAGTTCAAGTGTTCATCAATGGATGAATGCATAAAGAATTTACGGTATACACACACACACAATATGAAACGTTACTCAACCATTAAAAATGAGGAAATTCTACCATTTCCAATTGTCCTTGAAGGCACTGTGCTAACTGATAAAGAGTCAGAGAAAAACAAAGACAGCATGATCTCACTTACATGTGGAATCCAAAAAATGAAAAAGAACCTAATGTTGGGAAAGAATGAAGGCAAAAGAAGAAGGGGTCAACAGAGAATGAGATGATTAGGTACCATCACCGACACAGCACATGAATCTGAGCAATCCAAGAGAGATAGTGAAGGACAGAAGAGCCTGGTGTGCTGCAGTCCATGAGGTCACAAAGACTTGGACACAACTTAGTGACTGAACAGCAACAAATTCATAGAGAAAGAGATCAGACTTGTGGTGCCCAGAAGAGGAGCTTAGGGGAGAAAGGAACTGGAGGAAAGTGGACAAAAGTTACAAGCATCCCAGCTATAAGATAAATAAGTTCAAGGAACATAATATACAACAGGATAACTACAACTAACACTGCTGTATGATACATAGGAAGGTTGCTGAGAGAGGAAATCCTAAGATTTCTCAACAGAAGAAAACTGTTTTTTCTTTTATCTACATAAAAGCTGAACCTGCTGAAATCATTTCACAACAATATAAATCAAATCATCATGCTTTACGCTTTAAACTTTCACAGTGTTGTATGTCAATTATTTTTCAATAAAACTGGAAAAAATTACAGAAGGAAAGAAAAAGTAAATTACTATGAAATTCTATCACTCACTAAAAATTGTGAAATCATCATTACACTCTAGGGGCACATTTTCAGTATCACACATCATATAAATTTGTTCTTGGTTGCAAAATACACCAAAAACAATAAATAAGATACTACTGTTTTCATGTGAATTATTTTCATCTAAATCAACAACTAATTTACAGATAATAATGATGCTGAACTTAAGAAATTAAATACACGCCAAAAAGTATTCACAAGAAACAATCAATAAATTCATTTTGAACAAATCAACATTTCATTGTCCCATATTACACAGGCATTTAATAGTTTCTGCCTGAACATTTAGAATGAAATTAACATTAGAAAGGTTTCCCTAGTAATTCAGCTAGTAAAGAATCTGCCTGCAATGCAGGAGACCTCCAGTTAGATAAACTGGTCAGGAAGATCCCCTGGAGAAGAGATAGGCTCAGTTCAGTTCAGTCGCTCAGTCATGTCTGACTCTTTGGGACCCCATGAATCACAGCACGCCAGGCCTCCCTGTCCAGCACCATCTTCCAGAGTTCACTCAGACTCATGTCCATCNTCTGTTGTTCCATGTCCAGTTCTAACTGTTGCTTCCTGACCTGCATACAGATTTCTCAAAAGGCAGGTTAAGTGGTCTGGTATTCCCATCTCTTTCAGAATTTTCCACAGTTTATTGTGATCGACACATAGGCTACTACTCCTGTATTCTTCAGCGTCCCTGATGGCTCAGGCAGTAAAGAATCCGCATGCAATATAGGAGACCTAGGTCCAATCCCTGGGTTGGGAAAACCCCCTGAAGAAGGGAATGGCTACCCACTCCAGTATTCCTGCCTAGAGAATTCTATGGACAGAGGAGCCTGGCAGTGCCCAGTACATGGGGTCACACAGAGTCAGACACAACTGAGTGGCTTTCACTTTCACATTAGGAAGGCATGAAAATCCAATGAAGAGTTTCAAAAAAATTTAATTGAAGTGCATATAATTTGAGATTTACACAGTCTAATAGGAATAGAAAGAAAATAAAATACTATTTTTTAATGTTATGGCTATAATATGTTTCTAATTTTAAAGATGCTAAAATTTATATTAAAAAAATCACCTTTCATTTAGTGGAATGTAATTATCAACTAACCATACAGTTTTATAAACAGAAAACATAAATTTATGTACATTTTCCATTAGACTTAAAAAAAAATCTTTCTCAAAAAATTAAAGCACATTTTAAAGGTAGGTATAAATAATTTGCAACTAAGCATTACTTGTTACTAGCATTATTGGTTCCAATATGGCACCACAGAAAATGAGAGTATGATTATATATTGCAAAGTAATCCAACAGATACACAAATAATTAACTTCAGTTCAATATTCCAAAGTACTTTGACAAAGAAACATCTATGGTACTGTGATCAAAAACATGTAACAGCCTTATTTAATTTTAGATAAATTTCAAATAATTATTAATACAAACACAAGGCTATTTAATTTTTAAAAAAATCTTATATAGAATATAATTTGCATTTTGAATTATTTTCAAAAATAACTTTGAAATTATGGCCAAATTAACAACCTAAAATAATACAGTTTTTAAAAAGCAAATATTCAAAATTAAATAAAGCATATTCAGCCCTCATTATTGTTTGTTGTTCAGTTGCTAAGTCATGTCTGACTCATTGCAACCGCATGGACTGTAGCCCACCAGGCTCCGCTGCCCATGGGATTTCCCAGGCAAGAATATTAGAGTGGGTTGCCATTTCCTTCTCCAATTCAGCCCTCATAACATACATAAAATATTTATATAATAATATATATTTATCACTAAGATATTAAGGTCAGAATTGGTCTTGGTGTACAATGCTGTTTAATTGATTCTATCTTTTATGATATTACAGCTCTAACATTCTTTTTACATTATAACAAGGTGATTTTTTAAATTTAAAAGTAAAAATAATTTTGTCTGCAATGTTTTCTTGCTCTAATATTTGGGAAGACAGAGGAATTCGAAAGAGACAACAATCAGTTAAAACTATGCTTTCTCTTCTACCTTAACCCTCCTTGAAGTCAACCTTTCAAGGTCCAATATCAGTTGGAATGCAGCAGTAAGGTGTTATGACACTATGCTAAATTTTTATTATTTCATCTAGAAAAAAAATATGAAGAATAAAAAGGATTAGGATCTATTTAATATTTCAACATTTTAAGCTTTTTTTTTTTGCTTTCATCAATTTTAGTCTGCCATAAATCAAAAGTATTCTTTTAATCCCAACAGCAGACAAAATAATGTATTTTATACTTAAATATGCCCAAGGAAAAAAATTAACATTCTTTATCATTTCCCAACAGAGGCAGTTAATACTCTAAGGCCACATTAATAGAATCTTTCTGCCATTGTAGAAAGTTTGATAGCACTCCTATTTCAATGTCTGAATTTTCTCCTCTTTTTTTTGACAAAGACAAATGATTGCCATCAATCAAGATCCAATCGAGTATACGGAGAGTCAGGCGAATGCATCACTCTTTACTGGTTTTCCTGTTATTTGAGCAGGCTTTGCCCCATATTATTTTATAGAATGATCAAAAAACCAGCCGCAAGATAGATCATTCACACCCACTGTAAAATTAACTTTCATGAATAATGAGAGTTTTAAACCTCAGATAATGTATATGTTATACCAAGGATATTACTGAGTTCATTTCTGGCTAGAGATTATGTAAATGATACTATATGACCTTTATCATTATACCAGGACATGCAAAACACATATTATTTCATACATCATTTTAAAGCAAGTCAGTTTCTAAGGGAAAAACAGTCATTTATAATGCTCATGGTAAAGTGTTAAAGTTTTGAGAGAAAGACATTAAGTACTAGTCATCATTTTGTGTCCTTTCTTTAACCTGTTACTTAAGCTGAATATATCAGAGGGTAATAAAACCTACTGTTTCAAAAATGTTGTACTTGGTTTCTCTATTCCTTTTTTGAGCTATCATTAAACTCATTTTTTAAACTCAAATCATGCTGGACAATTAACACTAAATTTTTAATGGATAACAAGCATCAATACATGTGTATAAGTCACTGCATTCAAAATCAAGAAAATGTCAATGCAATGGAGAAGAAATTGAAGAAAAACATAACTATATTCTTTCAGTTTTAAAATAAAGAGGGTGACTGTATGCAAGATAGCAAAAGAGACACAAATGTACAGAACAGTCTTTTGGACTCTATGGGAGAGGGAGAGGGTGGGATGATTTGGAAGAATGGCATTGAAACATGTACAATGTNGTGTATAAGTCACTGCATTCAAAATCAAGAAAATGTCAATGCAATGGAGAAGAAATTGAAGAAAAACATAACTATATTCTTTCAGTTTTAAAATAAAGAGGGTGACTGTATGCAAGATAGCAAAAGAGACACAAATGTACAGAACAGTCTTTTGGACTCTATGGGAGAGGGAGAGGGTGGGATGATTTGGAAGAATGGCATTGAAACATGTACAATGTCATATATGAAACGAATCGCCAGTCCAGGTTCAATGTATGATACAGGATGCTTGGGGCTGGTGCACTGGGCTGACCCAGAGGGATGGTACAGGGAAGGGAGGTGGGAGGGGGGTTCAGGATGGGGAACACGTGTACACCCGTGGCGGATTCATGTTGATGTATGGCAAACCAATACAATATTGTAAAGTAATTAGCCTCCAACTAAAATAAATAAATTTAAAATTTAAAAAAAAGGGTGAACACAAATGAAAATGGTATATTAATTATAAAATAGCTCTTTTTTTAAAAAGGTACATAAGGAAATGCAAATTATAAAATCATAGCTCTAAGGCTGGGCATCATCCATGTAGTTATCCAAGCAAGGAGTCTGGCTATCAACCTTGAACCCTCCCTCTCCCTAACCTTCATCAAATCAAACCACAAACATTTTTCCTCCTAAAAACATATCAAATCCATACTCACTACTACAGCTGTATCACCTCTCTTGCCTTGTCTACTGCTACTGTGATACTTTTCTATCGTTTCATTATTGGCAATATTTTTCTTCTTCAAATCCATAAGCAAAAAGACCTGCCAGAATGATCTATTAAACAGAAAATCTGTTGACATCAACATCTTTTTCTGACCACTTCAATATTACTCCTTCCCTGAGACCAGTGATCTCCAAAGGAGTGTGCAAATACATGATATGTAAGATAATTCATTAGGAAGCTGATAGATAAAAGTACAGCTTCTACTGACATTTACTTGCATGGGGAAAAACGCAAGAAGTTAAGCTTTACTAATGTTTAAAATATATAGTTTAACTGGAGAAGGAAATGACAACTCACTCCAATATTCTTGTCTGGAAAATCCCATGGAGCCTGGTGGGCTACAGTGAAAATATAAATAAATAAAATACAAAGTTTATTTCTAACATTTTTACTCAATCGGAGTATCAGAAATCATGTCTTTTGTGCCATGCAATCTTACTATATTGAGACTACTAAATTAATTTGTGCTCAGTTGAACAGGTTTACAGATTTCACTATTGTAAATAATATAATATTTAAAATACTTTGTAATGAAATATAAAGGACTGAAACACAACTGATAATGGTTGAGTAGGATGATGGTGGAGTTTCCCTGGTGGCTCAGATAGTAAAGAATCTGCCTGCAATGCAGGAGACCCCAGTTTGATTCCTGTGCCAGGAAGATTCCCTGGAGAAGGGAATGGCTACCCTCTCCAGTATTTTTGCCTGGAGAATCCCATGGACAGAGGAGCCTAGCGGGCTACAGTCCGTGGGGTTGCAAAGAGTCAAACACAACTGAGTGACCAACACTTTCACTTCTCTGTGGCAATAATATGCTACATAGCAACTATTTGAAAATAAACACATACCCCTTGGACAGAAAGGTGGCATTTTAACAGTGAAAAGCAAGTACTTTTAAAAAGTACATACTATAGAAACATTCAGAGATAGTTCCATCATCATCAGATTTTTGTTGCTAATTGTATCGCAATGTGGGAGACTTGGGTTCAATCTCTGGGTCAGGAAGATCCCCTGGAGAAGGAAATGGAAACCCACTCCAGTATTCTTGCCTGGAGAATCCCATGGACGGAGGAGCTTGGTGGGCTACAGTCCACAGGTCGCAAAAGCGTCAGACACGACTGAGTGACTTCACTTTCATGAAAACTCTCAAATTTGTACCTTCAATTAAAATAACTTAGAAACAGAGCTTCCTAACCTTGTTTCAATGAATTTCATTAAAATAGTAATTATCATTTAGGAAAAGAACCAAACGTTTTGTACAGTTAATCTTTTCAAAATATTTTCATCAGCTTTATTTCATCTTTTAATTTCTCAGACCAACAATCTTTCACCATTTTATTACAGAATTCCCAGTATTTAGACTATTTCCACTCTGCATTTTGTGATTTTTAAACTAGTAAATGCAGGACAAATGTTATTTACCTCACAAAATAATAAGGCTTATACACTTAGTAAAGTGAAAGTGAAAAGTGAAAGTGAAGTTGCTCAGTCGCATCCGACTCTTTGCGATCCCATGGGCTATAGCCTACCAGGCTCCTCCGTCCATGGGATTTTCCAGGCAATAGTACTGCAGTGGACTGCCATTTCCTTCTCCAGGGGATCTTCCCGACCCAGGGATCGAACCTAGGTCTTCAACATTGTAGACAGACACTTTACCATCTGAGCCACCAGGGAAGTCCTATGAACTTAGTAAAGGAATGTCTAACTAGTAATAAAAGTTGCTGCAGCCAGGCCACCATCAGAACATCATTAGCAGGAGTACACTAAAAGAGACTTGTTTCTTGGAATGAGAGGGTACAATCTTACAGCTAATTTTTAAGAAAACTGAAGTTGAGGTGTGGCTGCCTCTCACACGGTACAGCACAGGGTGGGCTGCTGTCAGCCTCAGCAAGCTCGGGCAGGCCTCGTGAGAATGTAGGACCTAAGCGTTTGGGAGGTTCGGAAAGCGGACTGCAGAGCCCTTGCCTACAGCTTTGGTTTACGCCTGGCTCCGGCCTTACTCATGTTTCCCCCACAAGAATGGCTTCCCTCAGTCTTTCCTGAAGTTGGTGAGGTTTGGACGTATTAGTAGTATTGTTATTTTTCTTATCATCATCATTTTGAGAGTCCACTGCGTATAAGCATTGGTGGTCCTGCGCAGGGCGCCATGCAAAAAACCTTGAGTTAGAAGCTGGAGGAAGGAGGGCTTATAGATGCTTGCGGAACGTCCTTAAACCAGCATGAAATGTTGGAGGTTGAGGTGAAAGAGACAGCTTTGATATCTTCATGGAAGACTGCATTATTTCATCCCTGAATCTGGTTCAGTTCCCTTATTGACTTATTACTGTGTTAAAATGCTTGTTTAGCAGTGATTGTAAAATTAAAAGTAATTAACATGTACATGCTCTCTTGGGGCAGAATAAGGGGAAAAAAAAGAAAACTGAAGTTGAAAGTATCCAATCTGAGAATAAGATGGGCTTGAAAGAAGAAACAGATTTCCCATTTTTCAGCAAATTCACTCATCTGAATGAGTAGCATATTTGTAGAGGTGTTAAGATGAGAATAAACTGCTTTTAATTTCCATAGACATTATTACTTAATCACCCTCCAAATGAATACTACCAATTTACTCCTCTGCCAAAAACATATCAAAGTGTTTGTAACTGTAATCACCAGTGACCAATATCAGCCTTATTCATCTTTGCCAAATTTACAGCTGAAGGTTATGACAGAGAGTACATGTTGATTATGAATCCACAGCTTTATGCTTAGATTTCAAAAATGATCCCACTAACAAAAACAGGAAATGTGAGAAGGCTTGCAAGAGAAGGTGAATTTAGTTTTGGGTGTTGAGTTTGAAGAGCCCAAAGTACACCTGCATGGAAACACTTAGAAAGTCCTTGAAAACAGAGGTGTGGGGCTTACAAGACAGGTAAGAACCACAGACAGTGGAATCAAGTATCTGCACAGAAGCAAGCGGTGAAGTGCAAGGAGAGATTAAGATAACAGAAGAACCAATTAAAAACAAAAATATAAGCAACAGAACTTTCCAGGGATGGCTCTAAGTGGGATTAGGAAAAAGGAAGATTCAGGGACACAAGTGTTCTTGCAAGAAGCCATGCTAAGAGAACTTTCCATAAATGTGTTGAATGATTAATTCATATGAGAATGAAACACACATCAAAATGGAACAGCACCAGGAGCAGAGAACCTGAGCTGAGTAAGATAAAGAGAGAGCACTATTAGTCCCGGCCCAGAGCATTCTTCAGCCACAGTGAAGTCCTTTCTGTCTCATGCTGTCCCTGTCTTTCAGGTGCTCCCCATTTACCTGCTAGCAAGTATCATCGGTCAAGTGACTCTCAGCTTAGACATCAGGTCCTAGAGGTAATTTTGATCTCAGTAACCTGAACATTGTGTATCACAGCAGTTACACAACTGTCTTATAATTTTGTGTATATGGTTTCACCCCTTTTTGTAACTACTGATAGAAGCCCTGTGCTATAGTTTCATCTAATATGAATTCAATGGGTTATAATCCATTTTTATCATTTTTTATCGTGATGTTTAAGTCTTCCAATTTAGCCAGTGAGAGTCTTCCAAGTTAATTCTTTTTCCTTCTTACATTTTCCAACATTCTTTCAGCACTTTTACTTTCTACAACAACAAGTTATTGCTGCCTCATCGTAAGAGTTTCCTTGCCAGGGTCCTGAAAGTGCCCATTACTCTACAGAACCCTGGTTTCAATGTGGAATCTTATTTCAAAATCAAGATCAGGGCTCAAGGCTTATTCACTGCTCTTGAGATGATGCTCTCAGACTCTCTCATTAGGAGAGCTAGGAAATATAGCTAAGTATATACATATTCCACATACACACATACTTCTACATTTACTTCTATGTCTATCTGCATTTATTTCAGGATCTATATCCACACACATATATTTATCAACTGAAAATGGGGACATCACTAGTGGCCCAGTGATTAAGATTCTGCATTTCCATAGCAGGGAGCACAAGTTGGATCTCTGGTGGGGTAACTAAGATCTTGCATGCCACAGGGTCAAAAACAAACAACAGAAACCCAAGAAAGAACCACAGGGTACATTCCAGTTTTCTCCCTTTCCTTATTTATAATTGCCTTTTTTAACACAGAGAAATCCTGATTATGGCAGTCAGGATTATTTGATCGATCCCTGTGAATGTGACCAAACTCCTCTCAACACAGCAGCCTCCTCACACACAGAGATGACCTACTCACGTCCGCTGGGCTCATCACTATGTGCCAGGCAAGGACGTGGCACTCTGTACGGATGCTCTCCACACATTCCTCAGGCCCCAACATCACACACTGGCTTCCTCACTTTGTGGATGTCTCTTTCACCACACTTCAGTCCAACAACCTGTGCTGGGTCCCTCTTAGACAGACACCCTGCGTGTTCTTCCCAGACTGTGACAGCCATCATTTTTCTGACCATGCCCCAGTGTGACACTCTCCTTAACCTGACTGGGCCCCAACACTCTATGCTGAGCCACTGTTCTGCAGAGACAGCCTCCACATCTTGACAACACTCTGCCTCCCTGCTGGTCTTACCTGTGGACTCCTGTGCTTTTCAGTCTACCCAGCATTTTTTTGACTGAACAGCTGGGAAATAAAATGAGGAAAAAAGGGAGGGGAGAGGTTACACTTTTTGTTTAACTAATTTTAAACTTAGAGTTTGATGATTTAGGGTAAATTAATACACTTGTGCAATCAACACTGTAATCCATTTTTAGAATGCTTCCACATCCTAAAACTTCCCTTGTGTACATTTGAGATCATCTCTGCTCCTACCCTCAACTTATGGTCAACTAATGATGTCGATCATTACTGCATGAGCTTATTAGCCATTTGTTGTTGTTGTTCAGCTGCTAAGTCCTATCCGACTCTTCATGACCCCCAAGGAGTGCAGCACACCAAACTTCCCTGTCCTTCACCATCTCTTGGAGTTTGCTCAAACTCAAGCCCATTGATTGGGAGATGCTATCTGACCATCTCAACCTCTGCTGCCTTCCTCCTCCTTTTGCCTTCAGCTTTCCCAGGAAAATGGTCTTTTCCGATAAGTTGGCTCTGCGTATCAGGTGGCCAAAGTACCGCAGCTTCAGCTTCAGAACCAGGACTTCCACTGAATATTAAGGGTTGATTTCCTTTAAGATTGACTGGCTGGATTCCTTGCTGTTCAAGGAACTCTCAAGAGTCTTCTCCAGTACCACAATTCAAAAGTATCACTTCTTTGGCACTGACTTATTATGGTCCAACTCTCACATCTGTACATGACAACTGGAAAAACTATAGCTTTGTCCTGTTTTTCTGCAAGACATAATACCTCTAAAACAAGATTGAGTCAAAGTGATAAGATTTCCCAATTTTAGTGGGAAAGCATTCAGTTTCACCAGAATGCTGTTAGCTGTAAGTCTTTCATAGGTATCGTTTATCAGCTTGAGGAAGGTTCCTACTATTCCTAATTTCTTGATAGGTTCTTAAAATTATAAATAGGTTTTTAAAAATGTTTCTTTTGTATCTATTGCAGTGATCATAAAGTTTTGACCATTCTTTGATTAATATGATATATTAACTGATTTTGAATGGCAAACTACTCTTGCATTCTTTAAATAAATTCTACTGGTAACATTATACTACCATTTCTATGAGTTATTCAACTTTTTATAATATCTTACTAGAAATATTTGCATCTGTGCTTATGAGGGAACTCATTCAGTTTTAACAACAGAAATCTAATTTTAAGATGATAAAACTATGGTCCATATACTACCTTACTTAAAGTCACACAAGCAAAACATGGGGAGAATGGAACTTAGGAACTTAAGTGTCTCTGAAATTAAAAATAATCCTCTCTGTACCATACCACAGGTTCTCAATAAGTGTAGTACTGTTCCCTAGAGGGAGTTAAGGAAACTTGACAGGAAAGTTTTGACTGTCACTAGAACTAAGGAGTGTGACTATGAGTTATTGGAAGAATGTGCAGAAAGGGATCCTAGGCATTCTACAAGAAGAAGAACACTATTATATTAATGATGAGACATCTTAGATCTTGCATGACTTTAGAACATTCTAATGGATATCAGTAGACAACAATGGTAGACAACTAGACAGATGACTACCTAAAACTATCTGTGCCCTCAAATATTTTTGCTTTTATTCCCAAATAATTGTTGTGTAAACCGAGGTACAAACTGAACTTTGTCTTATTCAGTACTATCCCAACAGTTTTTCACCATTTAGGAAAGTCACATCATAGCCAGTCACGTGCTCCTGAAAGACTCACTGTATGTTCTAACTCCAGCAGACAGATTTGTAGCTGTCACAACCACAGTGAATCTATATATGACTGCAAGCATCTAAGTACCTCAAATGTCTTTTAGCATCATGTTGGAGTACTTACTGAATACTAAGATAAATATTACTTACTTTTATTGATTTTCATTTTATTTCTCTGTTTAATAAGACTTCAGACATTCTGTCAATTTAATATTATCTAGGAAAAGTCTATTCACTATTTGAAAGTAAAATTCATAGATAAGGGAGAATTACAAAATATCTGTTAAAGAATGAAAGCATTAAACTTGAAAAAGCAGAGAAGCACTGCAACTGCCTCCTAAATCCGTCCCTCTCTCCCCACTCCCACTGGCACTGCCATAGCCCAAACTTCCACTGTCTCTGGTCCTCTATGCTCTCTTGACAGCTTCTTACCCACTTGAACCTTCCCTTCAGAACAGCTTTCAAGTCCTAATTCTCCACTATACAATTTAGGACCTCTTAGGATCTGCTTTCATCTGGTTCTAGATTTATTTACAACCATTCCCTACCATACAGCCTGTGTCAAAACTATGCCTTCTCTCTGGACTTCCTCAAAATTCCAATATTCTTCATTGCAGCTCCCTGCATAACCTCCTTCCTATTCTGATGTGACTTATCATCATTCCCATGCCATCTTTTGTCTCTCTGGATTTCACATTCATTGTGAAATCCTAACATTCCTGTTCCCTCCCAAATCCACACTATGGTCTTTTGCCATACATATCCCATTGCAATGTAATTAATTACATTTACGACTTTATCATTAAACCACAATATTCTCAAACACAATAATACATCTCTATGCTGTAGAATGAATAACTTTTATCAATGGTCCTTATCAAGATTTGTTGATTGAATGAATATTTAAATAATTTTCCATTCTTGTCTTATCTTTTCTGAAAGTCTAGACATAAGCCACAAATAGCTAAATATTTTAAATGACACAATTAAATGTATTCCACAAGTTATTTCTTCCTTCTTCCCTGGTGGCTCAAATGGTAAAGAGTCTGCATGCAATGCAGGAGACCCAGATTCGATCCCTGGGTCAGGAAGATCCCCAAGAGAAGGAAATGGCAACCCACTGCAGTGTTCTTACCTGGAAAATCCCATGGATGGAGGAGCCTGGTGGGCTACAGTCCATAGGGTCACAAAGAGTTGGACATGACTGAGCAATTAATATGTTATCCTAAATATGTTATGACAGAAATATGTAGCTAAACTTGACATTCATTTACTTTTTAAACAATATCTCAGCACCTTTTATACACTTAAATCAAGAAAACAAATATACAAGCAGGCATTATTTGCCTATTTTTCTTTTCCTTTGCAACAAAAAGATTTAAGGGGAAAAAAATCTGAGCCTTTGATTGTTTATGTTCAAAAGAAACTACCTAAACATCACAGAATAGCAATAAATACCTTCATATGCACAATGGAAAAATCAAGTTCAGGACTACAGGAATGAGTTACAGGCATTATGCTATAATATGGCAAATACATAATCTAAAGGGCTATAAGGTCAAAATCCAAGACTGCATAATTTATCATATTAACCAAATCACTGTGGAAGTACTGAGTTAAGTGAGGCATTAGGCTATCACTGCTTTTCATAAATAAAGCTTAATATCAATGTTTATCTACTTATATATTAGGTGGCATTTGCTATATAAACTTGATTCTTAAAAAATTTTTCTGACACTATCATATTTTAAATCACAATTGGATAAAATTTAATTCACAGCACTATAGGACACTAATGCAAATAACACTTAATGCTCTAAGATATATTTAAAAAATTAAAATTATCCAAGACATTTTGATTAATATGTTGTGAAAATAAAACCTCACTTTGGCACCAAGAGTCACCAACAAACAATTCAAAAGGACAGAGAATATATATTTATGTAAATTCTGTATGCATTTAAAATTTTGACTTTGTTGTTTCTTGTTAGTTTTTGTTGCCTGATTATTTCTGCATATTATTTCTCTTGTAGAAAAAAAGCTAAAGAATCAGGGAAGGTTTGGACTAAAATATTAAATCATCAAATAAAGATGAAAAAAAGTGTGTTTTCATAAGTAGTTGTTTTTCTTTTATGAACATGATGGGGTTTAGGTCATAATTCCCCCAAGATAAGGTATCCTGTCATAGTGAATATTTTAAGCTGAAGGAATCTGAGTAAACAGCAGAAGCAGAAACGTCATTCTGATCTTCCTCAGCCAACCCCTCTCACTCCCATTCTTCTTCCTTGAAAAAGGGTACAAAGCTCCCCAGCAAAAGATGCCCAACCTATACCCTGAGGAAAGGAGCACTGTTATCTCTGAAGACAAAGGAAAACCAAAAAGAATCCTACCAGGTCTTGCTAATTTTCCCCAGTTTATTGCTATTAGCTCATACTCCTTAACCTATCATATTCTTCCACCAGGGTTCACTCATCAAACCTAACGTAAAAATATACAGGTGTTTCTTCAAGGCTTCATTTCTTTATGAAGGCTCCCATGTGACATAATATAGTAAATAAATTTGTAGGCTTTATTCCTGCTACTCTTTGTTAGTTTACGTTTCAAACATAGCCCTGGACGCTAAAAAGATTTTTAACATATTTTGAATGTTATATATTTCATTTTGTAAGTTATATAGTAACACGTGAAATTCATGAAAAAGACAAAATGACCTGGGGAGTATACAAAAATATATTGATGATAAAACTAAAATTACTGTTTCAAAGTAAAGAATGCAATTAGATGAAGAAATATACACAAAGCAAATTATAAGAAAAATCAACTCTGCTATATTCTCATATTGCTCTATTTATAACAACCTTCAGAAAAGAATCAGTATTTCAGTCAAATTCAATGATACGAAATATCAGAAATTTATCAAAATTAATCTTTTGTGGACAAATCACTTCAAATAAATGATCATATAAAAGAAAGAGCTACATCATAGTGAAGGTGTTCTACAAAGCAAAAGTTGATTATGTATTAAGATGGTAACACAGAGGGGATAGTAGAAGAGGTAGCCTACAAAGGATTTTCAGATTCTGAAGCAATGGAACAAAAAAAAATGCAATTACAGTAAAATGAAACTAAGATATTCATAACATGGTACTTTTTCAAATTAATATATCGATAATTTTGCAGAGACTGTATCTATCATTTGAATAAAGAATAAATTTTTCCATGAATCACTTCAAGGGAAATTTGAAGGTCATATAATCCAACCATCATCCCTTTCACCTAATGTAAGAGTTTTCAAATACCCACCTCTATTCAAAACTGGTCCATTCTAGGCCGAGAAACATAAATGAAGAAGAAGAAATAACCTACCCTAAACACCTTCTCTTGGAGAAGTCAGTGGCACCCCACTCCTGTACTTTTGCCTGGAAACTCCCATGGACAGAGGAGCCTGGTGGGCTGCAGACATGACTGAGCAACTCCACTTTCACTTTTCACTTTCATGCATTGGAGAAGGAAATGGCAACCCACTCCACTGTTCTTGCCTGGAGAATCCCAGGGACGGGGGAGTCTGGTGGGCTGCCGTCTATGGGGTCGCACAGAGTCAGACACGACTGAAGCGACTTAGCAGCAGCAGCAGCAAACACCTTCTCTATTTTATGAAAGCACAGACCATTAGAGATCATTCATTCATTTCACAGATATGCACCTAGTGCCTACTATGTGCCAAGCACGGAGGATGTACAAGCAAATAAAACACATTTTCTGTTCTCATGGAAGAGGTGGGGAGGGGTGGAAATCATGAAAAAATTAATAGAATGCCCCAAAAGATATGATGAAGGAAAATAATTTTACTCTATGGATGCAGGTAAGAGACAGTGATGAAGTTACATGGGATGATCAGAAAAGGCTGACTTAAGAAGGCTGGTCAAAGATGGGCAAAGTGATGTATGATTAAGACCATGGATGTAGAGAGAATGTGGGCTACATTAATGGCTAAGAATGTTCCAGCACAAAAAGCATGTGATAGGGCTCTAAGGTTGGAGCATGGTAAGTATATCCAAGTATATTTTAAAGGATATGCCATTAAAATTACATGATACTGTGGGGTATCAGAGGAAGAATGAAGATAAAGATAACTTCAGAGGTTAAGTGTGAGCAACTGAGATGATGGAAGTAATAACATTGAATGAGACAGAAAGAATGAATAAAACACATTAGGAGAGGTTCCTTTTTGACATATTAAGTTTAAAATATTTAGCAAACAGACAAATGGAACAGGCAATTAGATACAGAACTGTGGAGTTCACAGGAGCTGGAGATGTAAAGCTGGCAAAAAGATGGCTTTTAAAACTTGGAACTGAATGAGATCATCAGTCATTCTTGGTAAATAAATATTTTGGGCCCTGGAGCATTATAACATTCAGACTTGAGCAAAAATAAAGATAATCCAGCAAGGGCAACTGGTATGGAGTAGTATATAATAAGGTAGGAGATTATTCTGTCTTGAAACCAGCTAAAGAAAGTGTTAGACAAAGAAAAAAATGATCATGTCATATGTCAATTAAAAAATACCAACTATACAATTTATTGAAGGCACAGGCAAGAAATAATTAGCAAAAAATAATAGAGGACAGTCTTAGAGCACCATAAATGTTTATCTTTAATATATTAATAAATAAACACAGTGGATTTTAGTACCAGTGCTACAACCTATGTTTTTCCATCATGTGCAGTTCTATACAATTCTTTAGAACAATTCTAAAAACCCTGCCAAACACCTTGAGGAATGTGTCAATATGCATGAATCAACAGTACCTAGAAACACTCATGTTTTTTTATTTAGTAATTTTTTTTCTAGAAACTAATTCCTGAAAAATGTATCTAATAGAGGAACATGTTTGGACTTTCCTGCTGGTACAGTAGATAAGAATCCACCTGCCTGTGGAAGGGGCACAGGTTTGATCCCTGGTCTGGGAAGATTCCACATGGCACAAAGCAGTTAAGTCCCTGTTTCACAGCTCCTGAAGTCCATGTGCCTAGAGCGTGTGCTCCGCAACCAGGGAAGCCACTGAAACGAGAAGCCAAGGACCAAAACTAGAGAGCAGCCCCTGCTCGCCACTAGAGGAAGCCCACGCACCTAAATGAAGACCCAATGCAGC
This sequence comes from Neotragus moschatus, assembly GCA_006410615.1. Classification (NCBI taxonomy): domain Eukaryota; kingdom Metazoa; phylum Chordata; class Mammalia; order Artiodactyla; family Bovidae; genus Neotragus; species Neotragus moschatus. The sequence goes on from SJYA01002327.1 coordinate 223,305, forward strand.
CAAAAAGAAAAACTAGTGGAAAAACTTAAGTAAATAAAAGAGAAACATTGTCTCTTTTCCAGATTACCACTCACACTGTGTTCCTTTACACTGAACTACTCAAAGTTCCTTAAAGATGTGATAATGAATGAACCTTGGGATCACATTATCAGCTTAACTAAGAAAGTTAATCTGTCATTACTTTCAAAGATACCAGTATATCCTGGATATTTCAATGTATGTATTATTGTGATTTATCGTATTATAATATACTTACTATTAACATGGCTTTCTTTTTATTGGCAAATATCCTTCTTGGCAGTAGGGTCATGTACAAGGATCGAGAAATGTTTATTGATACCAATTTCAAATAGGTAATAGAGAGTGTAAATAGTACCCTGAATTAAGACAGTAGGACAGAAAAAGAGCCACCTACATGCAATAATTAAGATAGGTTTTAAGCAAAAAAAAAATGGAAGACTGAGAAAAAGGCAGAAGACCGGGAGAACAAAAGACCTCTGGATGCCACTCATGCTTAACCAAGAGCCTCTTTCCCATGAAATGATTTTTATAGGTTACAAAGAAGCTTGTTAGCACTTTGGAAAATGTTGGGAATACACCTGAAAGAGAAAGTATGTTTGGGGACTACGTGAAGGAGTTTGTCCCAGGGGGCCTCTGATTTTTCAGAGATAAGTTTATCTGCTAAGAGAATCTAACAGACAACAGTTTCAAATAAGATTTTCTGATCTCTTCACATCACCAAATTTTAAAAGAGATATCTTTTCTCATTACTTCTATTTACTAACCATTCACTCATTCCCTAGATTTTATAACCCACCCTCCAATATTTCCATACGAACAAAAAAGTTCTAAGATATCTAGGAGCTTCTTGGTTGACAAGTCTAAAGTTCTTTCCTTATTATTTTGTTTCCTATGACCTTCCAGCATTGCACATGCTCTTTCTTAAAACCACTTATTCTTTTAGAATTGTCCTACTTTAAGCACTTGTTTACTCCTGAAATACTAAAATATCTTGTATATCTGCTTTGCATTCAATCTCTCCCAACACTTAATCCATTTTAAAAATGACAAGAAGATCAACTTACAGAAACACAGTAACTCATTTCTTGTCTCTAATTTAAAAGCCTTGATAATCATGGCCTTAGTTCTCACTGGTCTGCTTTACATACAACTCACTGCAAACAAACAAAAGAACCACTGGTCAATAAAGTAGAAATAGATATTTATCTGGAACTTTCTTGCTTTTTTGATGATCCAGTGGATGTTGGCAATTTGATCTCTGGTTTCTCTGCCTTTTCTAAAACCAGGTTTAACATTTGGAAATTCACGGTACACGTATTGCTGAAGCCTGGCTTGGAGAATTTTGAGCATTACTTTAGTAGCATGTGAGATGAGTGCAATTGTGCAGTAGTTTGAGCATTCTTTGGCACTGCCTTTCTTTTGGTTTGGAAGACCTTTTCCAGTCCTGTGGCCACTGCTGAGTTTTCCAAATTTGTTGGCATATTGAGAGCAGCACTTTCATAGCATCGTCTTTCAAGATTTGAAATAGCTCAACTGGAATTCCATCACCTCCACTAGCTTTGTTTATAGTGATGCTTTCTAAGGCCCACCTGACTTCACATTCCAGGATGTCCGGCTCTAGGTGAGTGATCACATCATCATGATTATCTGGGTCATGAAGCTCTTTTTTGTACAGTTCTTCTGTGTATTCTTGTCACCTTTTCTTAATATCTTCTGCTTCTGTTAGGTCCATACCATTTCTATCCTTTATCGAGCCCATCTTCGCATGAAAAGTTCCCTTGGTATCTCTAATTTTCCTGAAGAGATTTCTAGTCTTTCCCATTCTGTTGCTTTCCTCTATTTCTTTACAGCTAAATCTAATACATGTAAAAGCAGGTAGAGGCTTAGAAATTAAGAACACTACATAGACTAGCAAAAAATAAATAAACAATAAATGATTATTCCAAGAGGACGGACCACTCTAAATGTTTACAAAAATATAAGGATGTTTCATTTCAAGTAAACCATAGGCAGAGCTCGAAAAATAGGTAAGAGCATGTGATAGGCAAGAGGTTCTTTTAAATATAATATTAAACACTACAATTTACTTTGAGCACTTTCTATCTGCCAGGAAACATGCAGAGTACATTCCATATGTTACTTTTACATTCAGAACAATCCTTTAGAATACATACTTTCACTGAATGGATGTTTTCACTGAGCAAGGCATAGGGAGGTTATTAAGGCTAAAGTTTCAAATCAAAATATACAGAATCCAAACTTTCTTACTTAAATATCTTTATTCTATAGTAGTTACTGAAAAGGTCCAAACAGCCTAAGCCTGAAAGAAAAAGATTTAAAAATTATGGCCTCTCTTTCACTTTTTTTTGTTTATTAAGAACAGACATCTACCAACGGTAATACACCACATAATAACGAAGAAAATATCCTATTTTTCCTAATACCTTCAAGTAGATTTGAGGGTTCGGGCCCTAAAATGTGTTATCTGAAGTGAAACATTTCCAGAAAAACAGTATATATTAACTAGCCAAATTTCAAATACAATAAGGAATCTCAAGTAGAAGTTGAATAGTATTATAAATACCTGATTTTAAAATACAGCTATACAGACAGCAAAAGGATAAAATGCATGCAAACTCATTCCTGCTGGTACTTTTCTGTAAAGTGATCTGTTAATATTTGAAATGAGATTTATATTAAAATGCCATAGTAAAATAAAATTTACATTAGCAAAACTAAAATTAACTGCTGTGAACATCAGTGCCACTTACCATGATGTTTTATTTCATTAGAGTAAAAGACTAAGAAAGATACTCTACTTCTCCTCACAATAAATAAAACTAATCAATGTTAAAATCTTTCCAAGTATCATTAGAACTCTGGGAGAGAGCTGAAGAGGAGAAACATCATGTCTGTTATTACTCTGACTAAATGGGATTAACTAATCCTCATGAGATAAAGTTATGAATTAAGTGAAGCTCAGAACACTAAGAAAATTTGTGGGCAGAGAATCCAAATAGCTCCCTAATTATCTACAGCCTATTAACAAGCAATCCTTATTACTTGCAATTAAAATCCTCTTAAATTTTACGGCAAAAGTTCATTGAAACGTTGAAAATTATATGCTAATTATTATACTGTAAAGCACATGTTTAGTATGTACTTTACTATGGGCTCAATAAATAACAAAATATCAAATTCTAGGTGATATAATGACTAATTATTTTACTAAATGAACAAGACCATGTGGTGTGAAGCTAGCATGGGCTCCTGCTGCAAGTTCATAGGGCTACAGCACCAGAATATCCCACTGACTGTAGATTCTACATGGAAGGGGGCAGGACGAAATCTGGCAACGTCAAATCTCTACCACCGTCTCAGGGTTCAGCATAGGTAACTACTTATGATTTACTGAAGAAATTATTTGGCAGGATATGGAAATATTTTGTGATGAATTTATAGTATTCACTTCCCAGTTCTGGATCTTCAAATATTACCGCATAATTAGTTTATTTACTGGTTTTTGTGGCATTTCCAGTATTAGATATTTTTAAAACAACTGATGTAATTTTTTTCTATACAACATCTACAGGATGGCCTAAACCAAATTTGCCTTGTTTCTAACTGTATCATAGTACCGAGCACATACAAAGAATTCAATAAATGTAATTATGTTTGGAGTCAAATGTTAACTGGACTTACTGAGGTGGTCATTTTGCAATATATACACATAGCAAATTATTATGTTGTACACCCAGAATTAATAAAATGTTATGTCAACTTGTGGGGAGAGAGAAAATTAGCCAAGATGGCATGTTCAGGCTCTCTCGCCACAGGTTTGTAAATAACTATGTGCCAGCTGACATCACTTACAGCACAGCACAGGCCCATCACAAGGCACCTGCTTCGTCATGGGTTGTGTGCCGCACGTGCACATGAACCCCACCTAAAAAGCAGGGCGAGGTACTGCTGCATCCCTGCTGTGTCTATGAGGTCAGCCACAAGAGGAGAAAATCACAGGACAGCTACTGTGCCAGCCAGGAGAGGCTGAGCTCTGTTAGGTTATGCCATGGCTGCTGGCAGAAGAGAATAAACATGTCTGCAGTTCCTACAGCTCCCCAAGTCTTCTTCAGCCTCTTACCTTGAGCTTTGCTGGGCTCAATGAATAGTGTGCACCATGAGATACAACGAGACTACTGGTGCTGTGAGCAGGAGCAGCAATATACAACTATACCTCAATTTTTTGAAAAACATGAACACTGCACAGTCGTATCCAGCTCTTTGCAACCCATGGACTGTATAGTCCACGCAATTCTCCAGGCCAGAATTCTGGAGTGGGTAGCCTTTCCCTTCTCTAGGGAATCTTCCCAACCTAGGGATCCAACCAAGGTCTCCCACATTGCAGGCAGATTCTTTACCAGCTGAGTCAAAAGGGAAGCCCAAGAATACGGCAGTGGGTAGCCTTTCCCTTCTCCAGCATATTTTCCTGACCGAGGAATCAAACTGGGGTCTCCTGCATTGCAGGCAGATTCTTTACCAACTGAACTATCAGGGAAGCCCCAATGAGGGAAAGTGACAGAGGCAGATGTGAACTCACTGCAGTCTGATTATAGTCCAAATATCTCTAATTCAGGCTTGGGTGAGTGGGTAAACATTGCTGAATGTTCCACAAAGTTCAGTATGCAGGCAAATCACTCATACATATAAAGCCTGCCCCCCAGATTTCATACAGATTCAGTAGATACAGGAAAGAACAAAATAAAAGTTGCTAAGTATGATGTTGTAATGTTGTCAACAACAAACAATGGTCATTCTTGATCTCACCTAAGAAAATCCAACCTCTCCTTATTTGGGCTCACATTTTATTTATTAATATAACAGTAAAACAGATTCTAAAAAATATTTACACGACCTTCAAAGTAACCATTTGTTCCTAAGTTTAAATCCATCCCTCTCCCGCTCGCTCTGCTAAGGTAAAAACCGTTTCCACAGATCCAGGAGTTGCTGGGGATTCGGTCTGTTTAGTAAACAAATGAGAATGATGCCCACAGGTGCCCGTCATCATCACCACATGGATTTTGGGAGCTCCTCTGTCTTCAGAGGTAACTGAAAATATCTGTAAAAATGTATTCTTTCTAAAAATCATCAATACATGTCATGGGCATATTATTAAAGTAGCAGTCAATAAAGACATCAGCTTAACAAGGAGTTGAGTTAATGTGATCCAGAGGGACAGCCCTCCAGTCAACTTGATAAAGCTGCCACTGAATATAAATTTAACCTCCTCAGTTTTTGGAAAACTACTTTCTTTCTTTTTTTCTTTTTGCCATGCAGGCTCTGCTATCCGCATTTTTGCTGTGTGCAGGCTCTTCTCTAGCTGCGGCCAGCGGGAGCTACCCTCTAGTTGTGGCGCTCGGGCTTCTGGACCGTGTGGCTCCTCCTGTTGCTGAGCACAGGCACAGGTTGTGCGGGCTTCAGCGGCTGTGGCTCCTGTGCTCAGCAGTGGCAGCTCCTGGGCTCTAGAGCACAAGAGGTGTGGCACAGTAGGTGTGGCACAAGAGCTGAGCTGCTTCATGGCCTGTGGGATCCTCCCAGACCAGGGATCAAATCCATGTCGCCTGACACAACAGGGAAGCCCCTAACCTTCTCAATATTTATGTTGTTTTTCCTTGCTTTGCAAAAATCTTACTTCCTGATATCAATAACATAATTATTTGCAGTGAACTTTGTGATCATAATTATATCTAAGCACACAGCAGAAACTCAGTAAGTATTTAAGAATTAAATAAATGGATGAATTAATAAAGAAGGTTACATTTTTGAGAAATTGTAAGAATTAAGTTCAGAATACCAATTCCAATTGTTAGGTTCTAAGCTTAGCCCTCTTGAAAAAATAATGTATGCAGCAGCTACTGCTTTCCATTATTCAAATAAGTCTGAAAACCAGGGGGCCATTTCTTCTGATGACTGTCCTTGTAGGAAAATAGGGCAAAAAGCATAGAGCGAAGACAAAATGAGACAGAATAGGGAAAGAAAAGATATGATTATTGAATCACAGGGTCAGTATCATGAATAACTGAGAAACAAATCTAAGAAGAAATCCATGTGTTGCTTAAAGTGTTATTAAGGCAAAACAGTTGTGCCTGCTATATACTTAAAGGTATCAATTATACTATCAGTAAAGTGAAGTCGCTCAATCATGTCCAACTCTTTGCGACCCAATGGACTGTAGCCTATCAGGCTCTGAGGAGCCTCTCAGTGCGTGGAATTTTCCAGGCAAGAGAACTGGAGTGGGTTGCCATTTCCTTCTCCAGGGGATCTTCCCAACCCAGGGATCGAACCCGGGTCTCCCGCACTGCAGCCAGACGCTCTACCGTCTGAGCCACCAGGGAAGCCATACTATCAGTAAGATAACCAAAAACGTGAAAACTTTTTGTCTATAGCATATGTATACAGGTGGGGCTGAGGGACGTAGGGAGACAGGAAGAAGGAAAAGTCTCCAACAGAAATCTTCAAAAAGTTGTTTGAAATAATCCCTCTATATAAACAGTATTTTGTTGTTGTTCAATCACTAAGTCATGTCCAACTCTTTGCAAATCCACGGCTTGTAGCATGTGAGGCTTCCCTGTCCCTTACCATCTCCTGGAGTTTGTTCAAATCCATGTCCACTGAGGTGGTGATGCCATCTAACCATCTCCTCCTGTCCCCTTCTCCTCCTACCTTCAACCTTTCCCAGCATCAGGGTTTTTTCTTATATGCAGTATAAAATACCCAACTGATTTATTTCATTTGGCTTCCAAATTAGCCAATGATTTTTAAAAATTTTTGTATAATTATGGATGAAAATGTCCATATATGATACAAGGTATATTCAGAAATCTATTTTCAATTTCTGTTTTTCTTCCTTGTTCCTCTATCCCCCTTGAAGTCATTTTTATTAGTTTCTGGGTTAAAACTTCCATTTTAAAAAATACAAGCAAATATATTTATAGTTATATTTGCTGCTCACTTTCTCAGATAAATGGTAGCATACTATACGTGTTTTTCTCCACCTTGTTTTGCTCATTTTTCCTAGCGCCCATTGTTAAAGCAGTTTATAGAGCTGGTGCTCACTGTGTGGATGCACAATGCTTTATTCAATCTGTTTCCTACACTGAAAGAGCATCTTGGCTATTTCTTATTTTTTACTATTACAAATAGCGCTGTGATTACTAGCCTTGGTACAAACATCTTTTCAATTATTTTTGCCATCAACAATTTAAGACAGATTACTAAAATTAGAATCAGGTAATAAATTCATATATTATTTTTGTAGATACAGCAAAACTGTGCTCCATAGGAATTATTTAACTTTTTGTTTTTTCTAGAAATGCACACCGTAACACTCCATGAGGACAGACACACAAACTTTCATTCGTCAAATCAAAAGTTTGCTGGGAGATACACAAATATACTAGAAATAGCCAGTATGCTGTTTCCATTTTTTTACACCACTGCCAAGAACAACACTTAACCTATTTATTCCGCTCAGTAAAAAATAGTCAGGAATGCTAATGAAAACTAATTATTCCTCAGGACTATTTTAGTAGTCTAACAATTATATTTTCACATGATTTCAAAATATCAAACTCTATCCAATTAAAAATCTTAGTGACATGGAACCTCAAGCGTTTGCAGACAGCTATTCTCTTGAAAGTTCTATACTGACGCACTGTTTACGGAGTGAGGCCAGCCGTCACTCCTCATATTCTCTCCTCATCCTACACTGAGACGATCTCATAATGGCGAGACGGGCTCCTAAGGATAAGACTCTGTCAAGTTTCTCACTTCTCTGCCCACAAAATATCTGTGATCTGGAATCCACCACCAATTCTAACTGTAGCTGCCACTGCTGCTAAAATCCATTGCCCCTCCAAATTGTGGGGGTTTTTTTAAATTTTTTTATGCCCTTTATACCTTCTACCATGCTTCTCAGCTCCCAGACTTAAAATTGCAAGCATCAGCCAAGATTCTCATTTTTATCTAGTGGTAAAATGATGAAATGTATACAGCAACCTTCTCATGGACATTAATTCTGACTAAGTGCTCAGGAACTGCTTCAATATCACCAAAGAAGATTTACTAGTATTTTGTTTATGTTTGTCTGTTATGGTCACTTTCAACTGTTTTTATATCCAGAAGTGACATACGGCCAGCCTTGAAATTTCACTGCATCTTTTCTTACAAAACAAGCCATATTATTTAATACTAATAGACCTGGCTTAAATTGCCTGGTCTTCATATGCGTGACAAAGTTAGGGTTCGTCAGACTATAAAATAATTTTCCATGCCTGCTGTAGCACTACTCATTATGAAAGTGAAAGTTGCTCAGTTGTATCTGACTCTTTGAAACCTCATGGACTATAATTCATCCATGGAATTCTCCAGGCCAGAATACTAGAGTGGGTAGCCTTTCCCTTCTCCAGGGGATCTTCCCAGTCCAGGAATCAAACCCAGGTCTTCTGCATTGCAGGCAGATTCTTTACCAGCTGAGCCAACAGGGAAGCCCAAGAATACTGGAGTGGGTAGCCTATACCTTCTCCAGCAGATCTTTCCGACCCAGGAATCAAACCAGGGTCTCCTGCATCGCAGACAGATTGTTTACCAACTAGGCTATCAGTTCAGTTCAGTTCAGTTGCTCAGTCATGTCTGACTCTGCGACCCCATGAATCACAGCACGCCAGGCCTCCCTGTCCAGCACCAACTCCCGGGGTTCACTCAAACTCATGTCCATCAAGTCAGTGATGCCATCCAGCCATCTCATCCTCTGTCGTCCCCTTCTCCTCCTGCCCCCAATCCCTCCCAGCATCAAGGTCTTTTCCAGTGAGTCAACTCTTCACATGAGTTGGCCAAAGTATTGGAGTTTCAGCTTCAGCATCAGTTCTTCCAAAGAACACCCAGGACTAATATCCTTTAGGATGGACTGGTTGGATCTCCTTGCAGTCCAAGGGACTCTCAAGAGTCTTCTCCAACACCACAGTTCAAAA
>SJYA01002327.1:232893-250393 GCA_006410615.1 Neotragus moschatus
TTCAGCTTCAGCATCAGTTCTTCCAAAGAACACCCAGGACTAATATCCTTTAGGATGGACTGGTTGGATCTCCTTGCAGTCCAAGGGACTCTCAAGAGTCTTCTCCAACACCACAGTTCAAAACCATCAATTCTTCAGTGCTCAGCTTTCTTCACAGTCCAACTCTCACATCCATACATGACCACTGGAAAAACCATAGCCTTGACTAGATGGACCTTTGTTAGCAAGGTAATGTCTCTGCTTTTGAATATGCTATCTAGGTTGGTTATAACTTTACTTCCAAGGAGTAAGCCGTCTTTTAATTTCATGGCTGCAATCATCATCTGCAGTGACTTTGGAGCCCAAAAAAATAAAGTCTGACACTGTTTCCCCATCTATCTGCCATGAAGTGATGGGACCAGATGCCATGATCAGGGAAGCCCACTATTCAGTATAGTTTACAAAAATATCCTTAAAGCATATCCTATGAAAAATTCTCTTGGCTGCTGTAGTCGTTCAGGTTACAATACTCATTGCTGCTAAGTCACTTCAGTCGTGTTCGACTCTGTGTGACCCCATAGACGGCAGCCCACCAGGCTCCCCCGTGCCTGGGATTCTCTAGGCAAGAACACTGGAGTGGGTTGCCATTTCCTTCTCCAATGCATGAAAGTGAAAAGTGAAAGTGAAGTCGCTCAGTCATGACCAACTCTTAGCAACCCCATGGACAGCAGGCAGCCCACTAGGCTCTTCCGTCCATGGGATTTTCCAGGCAAGAGTACTGGAGTGGGTTGCCATTGCCTTCTCCACAATATTCATTACTAGATAAATATTGAGCACTAAAATCTTACACTAAAATGTAAGATCCATGAGGGCAGGAAATTTTGTCTCTTAATTTACTGCTAGATACCCCGTGCTGAGAACAGTGCTTGCATACAGCAATCCTTAATCATTTCTATAAATATTTATTGAATGAATAAATAAACTACACTAATAAATAAAGTACTATGAAAATATTATGGACAGAGACAGTCTCTGACCTTAAGGAACTACTGATTAGCACGGGGGCTACACGTAAAAGCACAAATATGTAACGTATAAGACAACGAAGTGGCACTAACTACCAACATTATAGGAGCTTCTAGAGTTCAAATACCATGACCCAGGGCAAGAATCCTTATCCACATGTGGCTTTTAAGAAAAAGCAGGGCTCACAGAAATACAGAGGAGCGGTATACAGGTAGATGGAATGAAGTGAGCAAATGTACAAAACTAGGAAAGGACAAGAGGCGATCTATGAGAAGACAGACTACACTAAGGAAGGAGATGAGTGTGTTCTGCTTTTTTAAAAGACAAATCACACTTCAAGCTTAACTGTACTTTAAAACTCACAGTTTTTTCTTTATACTTAACAGATGCTGAAACATTGCAAGGTCATATAAGCAAATGTAAGTTTTTTCCCTAGCAATATCAGTCTCGATGGGTTATAATTTTATTATTAATGTCACTTGTTTCTGATATATAGAAGCATTTCACATTATGTTTATATGTAAAGTTAAAGAAGAGTATTTACACTGAAGATTAACAGCTCATACTGTGGAAAAAATAATTAGGTCCAGAACAACACAGCTTAAAATTTTAAAAATACATTAAAATAGTACAATTTCTCAGAACACTAAAATATTTTTTAAATGATTTTAAGTTTTTTAGGTATTCATATAACAGAGTAAAGCAAAGTAGTTCTAGGTTTTCTATTCAAAAATACTGAATATTTAATTCTAATGTATTGATAATGATAATACTACTAAACGTGTATGTTTACCATAGGCCTAAAACTATTTTAAGTGCTTTACATACAACTGTCATAGAATTAATAATATAAAATTTAACAGTTTGCTTTCTTAAAGTTATTCTCTTAATAATTTTATGGCGCTTAGTTCTTACATGTAATGTTTTATGTGCCATTATTTTGCTTTTACTGCAAAAGAAAGATCTGGCTCCCAAAGATAAAGGAGATTTTTGGTAAATGGTGAAGGTAAAGAAATAAATGACCCACTTGGCTCGTGTGTAATTACACTGCCTGAGATTGTAACAATCTATCACATGGAGGAGGATGACACCACACGAAGGGGTGAGTCAGAGGAGATAGCCTTTGACTAACTACGGGACCCTGACGATCGATACTCCACAGATAGTGTGCTCACAAAAACAATTGAATTCTAAAAAAGTTTGAAAATAGATTCCCCCTTTCTTCTGATACTGATCAGAGACCTATCTTGACCTTATTCTCAAAGAGCCATACTTTCTTAAAAAGGTGTATGAAAAACATAAATCCTTTCTATCTCTGGATTGTTCTTTCAAATGAGCATTTAAAACATTTCAATTATAATGACAATCCTACAAGAAAAAATCCTACTGAAATATTTATTTCATTACTATAAAAACATGCATTCTCAATTCGCTGTTAAAAGTTATCATAATACTGAACACATGACAAGTACATATCCCAAAGACAAAAAACATAAAATCTAGCGGAAAATTAAAATTTCTAGAAGAGGTTTCATTATACATAGTGAACTAGATATTTGTAAATAGCCTACAATTTGATTATATAAAAAATAAGCAGAAGGAAATTTTAGAAATAAAAGGAAATTTTGAGTCCACAAAATATTTTACAAAATAAATTTAAAGGATAACCCTAGTATCACTTTATTTTAAACCCTCAGACTGACTGTATCTCGGAGTAACTCCTATTACGTTAAATGTTTTAAAATTCAGCCTGTGTGCATATGAGCTCAGTTATGTCTGATTCTTTGCAACCCCATGGACTATAGCGCACCAGGCCCCTCTGTCCATTGGATTCCCAACCAAGAATACCAGAGTGGGTAGCCACTTCCTTTTCCAGGGGCACTTACGAAACGAGGGAGGGATCCTGTGTCTCTTGCACCTCCTGCATTAGCAGGTGGACTCTACAAGCTGCTTCAAACAGTATAGTTCTTTCTTTCATTTTCAAATTCCCAGTTCAGTAGCTTAGCCGTGTAAAATTCTTTGTGACCCCATGAACTGCAGCACGCCAGGCTTCCCTGTTCATCACCAACTCCCAGAGCTTATACAAACTCATGTCCATTGAGTCAGTGATGCCATCCAACCATCTCATCCTCGGTTGTCCCCATCTCCTCCATCCTTCAATCCTTCCCAGCATCAGGGTCTTTCCAAATGAGTAAGTTCTTCGCATCAGGTGGCCAAAGTATTGGAGTTTCAGCTTCAACATCAGGCATTCGANCGAAACGAGGGAGGGATCCTGTGTCTCTTGCACCTCCTGCATTAGCAGGTGGACTCTACAAGCTGCTTCAAACAGTATAGTTCTTTCTTTCATTTTCAAATTCCCAGTTCAGTAGCTTAGCCGTGTAAAATTCTTTGTGACCCCATGAACTGCAGCACGCCAGGCTTCCCTGTTCATCACCAACTCCCAGAGCTTATACAAACTCATGTCCATTGAGTCAGTGATGCCATCCAACCATCTCATCCTCGGTTGTCCCCATCTCCTCCATCCTTCAATCCTTCCCAGCATCAGGGTCTTTCCAAATGAGTAAGTTCTTCGCATCAGGTGGCCAAAGTATTGGAGTTTCAGCTTCAACATCAGGCATTCGAATGAATATTCAGGACTGATCTCCTTTAGGATGGACTGGTGGGATCTCCTTGCAGTCCAAGGGATTCTCAAGAGTCTTCTCCAACACCACAGCTCAAAAGTATCAATTCTTTGGCGCTCTGCTTTCTTTATAGTCCAACTCTCACATCCATACATGACCACTGGAAAACCCATAGCCTTGACTGCACGGACTTTGTCAACAAAGTAATGTCTCTGATTTTTAATATGCTGTCTAGGTTGGTCATAACTTTTCTTCCAAGGTGCAAGCGTCTTTTAATTTCATGACTGCAGGTACCATCTGCAGTGATTCTGGAGCCACCAAAAATAAACTCTGTCACTGTTTCCATTGTTTCCCATTCTGTTTGCCATGAAGGGATGGGACCAGATGTCATGATCTTCATTTTCTGAACGTGGAGCTTTAACCCAGCTTTTTCACTCTCCTCTCTCATTTTCATGAAGAGGCTCCTTAGTTCTTCATTTTCTGTTATAAGAGTGGTACCATCTGTGTATCTGAGGTTATTGATATTTCACCTGGCAATCTTGATTCCAGCTTGTGCTTCATCCAGCCCACCGTTTCTCAAGACGTTCTCTGCCTATTAAATAAGCAGAGTGACATTATACAACTTTGAAGCACTCCTTTTCAATTCTGAACCAGTCCATTGTTCCACATCCACTTCTAACTGTTGCTTCTTGAACTGCATACAAATTTCTCAGGAGGCTGGTATGGTGGTCTGGTATTCCCAACTCTTGAAGAATTTTCCAGTTTGTTGTGATCCACACAGTCAAAGGCTTTGGCATAGTCAATAAGCAGAAGTAGATGACTTTCTGGAATGCTCTTGCTTTTTCTATGATCCAATGGATGTTGGCAATTTGATCTCTGGTTCCTCTGTCTTTTCTAAATCAAGCTTGAACATCTGGAACTTCTCAGTTCATGTTCTGTTGAAGCCTTGCTTAGAGAAATTTGAGCACTACTTTGCTAGCACTGAGATGAGTCCAATTGTGTGGTATTTTGAGCATTCTTTGGCAATGCCTTTCTTTGGGATTGGAATGAAAACTGACCTTTTCCAGTCCTGTGGCCACTGCTGAGTTTTCCAAATTTACTGGCATACTGAGTGCAACATTTTCAGAGAATCATCTTTTAGAATTTGAAGTTGCTCAACTGGAATTCCATCACCTCCACTAGCGTTGTTCGTAGTGATGCTTCCTAAGGCCCACTTGACTTCACATTCCAGGACGTCTGGCTCTACGTGAGTTATCACACCATCATGGTTATTTGGGTCACGAAGATCTTTTTTGTATAGTTTTTCTATGTATTCTTGCAACCTCTTCTTAATATTTTCTGCTTCTGTTAGGTCCATACCATTTCTGTCCTTTATGGTGCCCATCTTTGCATAAAATGTTCCCTTGGTATATCTCATTTTCTTAAAGAGATCTCTAGTTTTTCCCATTCTATTGTTTTCCTCTGTTTCTTTGTATTGATCACTGAGGAAGGCTTTCTTATCTCTCTTTGTTATTCTTTGGAACTCTGCATTCAGATGGGTATATCTCTCCTTTTCTCCTTTGCCTTTAGCTTCTCTTCTTTTCACAGCTTTTCTTTTTTCTCAACTTTTTGTAAGTGAAAGTGAAGTTGCTCAGTCGTATCTGACTCTTTGTGACCTATAGAATGTAGCCCACCAAGCTCCTCCGTCCATGGGATTCTCCAGGCAAGAATACTGGAGTTGGTTGCCAATTCCTTCTCCACAGCTTTTTGTAAGACCTCCTCAAACAACCATTTTGCCTTTTTCCTGGGGATGGTTTTTATCACTGTCTCCTACACAATGTTATGAACTTCTGTCCATAGTTCTTCAGGTACTCTAACAGATCTAATCCCTTATCTATTTCTCACTTCCACTGTATAATCATAAGGGATTTGATTTAGGTCATACCTGAATGGTCTAGTGGTTTTCCCTACTTCTTTCAATTTAAGTCTGAATTTGTCAATAAGGATTTCATGATCTGAGCCACGGTCAGCCCCTGGTCTTGTTTTTGCTGACTGTATAGAGCTTCTCCATTTTTGGCTGTGAAGAATATAATCAATCTGATTTCGCTTTTGACCATCTGGTGATGTCTCTTCTGGAGTTTTCAGACACTGTATATAAATTATCTGCAACTAAAAAGTCAAATGTCTGAAACACACTTCAAAGCCAGAAAGGGATAATTAAGGGGAAAGCAAAATCTACTCTAAATTCTAACACATTTTCTTTTTCACAGAGGCTTATTTTATCACAAATAGAATATAATCCATGATATATCATAAATTATAAAGTAAAAGATCATAAAAGTAAACTTTATAGGAAGTTCAGACTTTGTACTGATACCATAATGTCACTATTGCAGAGGATAAGAGAGTGAGTGCATGACAGTATCCACCCAATTACTACACCATGGATTTTGCAGAATGTCAGAATGAGAAGGGATACTACAGGAAACGCAGTATATATTTTCTTCGTTCTTCAGTGCTGCTGTAATCTGATCCCTTCCAAAGTACAAACTGTTAGGATAAGTGAATCGTCTAGGTAGCTTAAAAGAATCCAGATAAATAGCGAAGCCTCTGACCAATTCAATTCTAAATGTAGACAAGGTTGAGAACTATGGCTTTATCTCTTTGAAAAGGTGAAAAAGCTTTGAAAGAAATAGAATCAAAGCAAACTATGTAATGGGAATACTGTTTAATAACAAAGATGATTATATTTACTTCCGAATCTCCAAAAGATAAAGGCATATGGATTACAGGAAAGCCTCAACAAACTTTATATATTGGCAACTTAACTAGATTAACAAATAACTGTTAAAATGCAAATATAAGTTGAGTAAGTTCAGTGGATTTCGCGTATCTGTACCTTGACATAATGTATTTAACAAAATGTAATCTAGCTAAAGTCACTTTCAGTTTATGGAATTTGATCATCTGGGGGCAACTGGTCATTTTGGGAACAGAGAGATCTAGGATGTAGATCCTGACTCTCTAGAGAAAAGTTTTTGTTATTGTTCAGTTGTTCAGTCATGTCCAACTCTTTGAGACTCCAAGGCCTGCAGTACACCAGGCTTCCCAGTCCTTCCTCGTCTCCCTGCATATATGGTGCCATCAAAGACAAAACCTTGAAGGCACTAAATACATAGGAAGACAAACAACTCTCGGTCAGACCAGGGTACAGTAAAGTAGCAAAGGCATGTCAAACCCATGAGAGAGGGTATGGCAATGAATATGATCTCTATTATTACCTACAAATTTTGTTTCGAATATAGTAAATATATTCAAAACTATTTTGAACTATTTTGAATATAGTAAATGTTACCCCTGAATATGGAGTTTGCCCCTGTGTTTCCCATTCAACTAAGATATTAACAGTTATATCCAATCCTTTCCTGTTAAAAAAAGAAATGTAAGAATGAAAGTATAAGAAACATCTATACATTCTCATGTCGGTGTTCTCTCCCTCAGTTGGTGTCAAGCACTGTCATGTACATCTAGTATACTCCCAAGTACTTGTCCAAGGATTAAGAATACTAAAATGAAGATATTATATTCTTTCATTCTCTAAATAGGGCTTCCCCAGTGGCTCAGCAGGTAAAGAATTCAGCTGCAACACAGGAGATGCGGGTTCAATCCCTAGGTCAGGAAGATCCCTTGGAGGAGGAAACGGCAGCCCTGCAGTACTTGTGCCTGAAAAATCCCAGGGACAGAAGAACCTGGCAGGCTACAGTTATGGGGTCACAGGAGTCAGACACAACTAAGTGTACACAGAGCACTATTCTCTAAATATCTGTCAGTACAGTGGGAAAACAGAAGACTGTGTAGGCAATGTATAACTATATACATACGATGTGTGCACCAGAGCTGCTGCAGAAGGTCGCCACAGGACAGGACTGCTGGTCGACACACAAACTAGACCTCAGCAACTGGAGACTATTCCCTCCATGCATTTGCAACGCAAGCTGTGCCCACTCTCACACAGGAGCCACATCAAGGACATTCATCCAGAGTGTAAATGTAACTCCAACTATCTGGCCTGTATAATTAACATTAAGGCCGCTACATAAACTTGTAACATTCTCAGGCTGGGTGCAGAGATTGACTCATCCAGTAGCTGGGCAAGCCAAGCCTCATGTCCAAGTTCCTTTGCTCATTTAAACTGTCACCTACCAATCTGGATCCTCCTGTGGTCTCTACTCGCCCTCTGTGTACAGGGCCAGTTTTGAACATCAACCTGATTTAACTCTGGGGGTTGCAAACCAACAAGTGCTTTGATATATATATCTATCAAGTGCTATCATAACACACATACACAATGAAATAATCTATCAGGTAATGCTTCTATTTTCAGTGAAATTATGAGTTTATTTAAAAAGATGACGTAAGAGGGCAATCATACAGTTTCTACATTCTCTTTTTTCCACCCAGAATCTCTGTCTTTATGGTTACATTGAAATGGAAATTAATCTCTTTTTAATATTTAACATTTGAAACAAACTTTAGTATTTTGCATTTCAATTGAAACAACAAAGAGTATAAAGATAACCCCATCAGTGTTTTGTTTTTTTTTTTTTTCAAAATCACCTTTTTGGCTTTTAAAGATTTTTAAATACAGGTTGACGATGATGGTTTGTTCACTAAGCCCTGTCCAGACTCTTGCAGCACCATGGACTGTAGCCTGCCAGATTTCTTTGTCCACGGGATTTCCCAGGCAAGAATACTGGAGTGGGTTGCCATTTCCTTCTCCAATCGATCAGGTAATGCTTTTGAGAAGAAGAGATAAAGGCTTGTAAAGTACTCCACTCCGAGGCAGACATATTTCAGAAAAAAATTTTAAAGATAAATAGGAGCTAAGCAAATAAGACTAGAAGAGCATTGAAGACACAAAGAAGAACATGAGAGGAAAAAAAAGAAAAATGTGCAAGATGCCTGGTGTGGCTAAAGACACATGGAAAAGACTGAATGGC
Source organism: Neotragus moschatus (assembly GCA_006410615.1). Taxonomy (NCBI): domain Eukaryota; kingdom Metazoa; phylum Chordata; class Mammalia; order Artiodactyla; family Bovidae; genus Neotragus; species Neotragus moschatus. The sequence goes on from SJYA01002327.1 coordinate 241,499, forward strand.
AAGGCAGACTTAAGGACTGGTACCAAGAGGCCCTAACCGTCCTGTCTTAAGCTCTTCCACAGAGAGTGAGTTTAATAATAACATGTTGAAGCTGCAATACTATTAGGAGGGATGGCAGGCAATGAAACCAACTGGTAGGCTACCTGAAGCATTTATAACCCAGAGTTTTTCAAAAAAAGTCTAGGTTATAATCATAATCAGTTACCAAAATGGACTACAGATAGAGCTGGTATTGTTAGGTAGTTAGAATAGGAAACAGGAGTCCAAAATGGTGGCGGCTGCAAGACAAGGGAGTGAGAAGCCCGTGAAAATAAAACAAAGCAAGGTCAAAGGAAGGTCCCAGGATCCGAGTGAGTACCTCAGGGAGAACAAACAGCACTCCTGGCTAGCCCAATTTACATACGGCAGGCCCGGGGGAGGAAAAACATATAAAAAGAGGAGCCAAAGGGCCAGACCTCTCTCTTCTTTCCATCCTAGTGTTTGCATTCTCTCACGCCTCAAGGATGTACTTTCCTGCTATTTTCTAAATAAAAGTGAGCTGTAACAAGGAGCTGTTAACACTGCTGTGTCCAAGAGCTCTAGAGCTGAGAAAAACTGAGGCTTAACCAAAAATAATCTTCTAATTAAGAGAGCTGATTTCAAATCCATAGCTCTATGAGGCCAAATCCCATGATAATCCTGCTGTGCTGATGGGCTCAGTCATGGCCAACTCTTTGCGACCCCATGGACTGTAGCTCACCAGGTTCCTCTGTTCATGGAATTTTCCAGGCAAGAATACTGGAATGGGTTGCCATGATCATCCAAAACTACTTCATGAGATAATTTCGTATAGTTATGAACAGTTACAAATTTAAGAAGCCTAACAACTTCTGAAATTTTTTCTTCTTAAACACAATTAAAACATAATATAAGGGCTTTTTGAGGACAAAACTCACATATCATTTTATGAGCTTCGATAAATCATACAGTTGTGGTGTCACAATCTCTCAGAATACCTCCAGATTCAATGACTCACCAGGAGGACTCACAGGACTCAGCAGAGAGTCATCCTCAGGGCCATAATTTCTTATAGCAAAAGCACACAAATCAAAAGTAGCAAACAGAAAAAACACAAGGAGCAGTCTGGAAGAAACCAGGCACAAGTTTCCAACAGTACTCTTTCTACAGAGTCAAACGGGAGGGAGAATGTGTGTGAAACGTTTGTTTAGGGAAGCTCATTAGAGCCTCAGCTCCCAAGGTTTTTATTTGGTGCTGGTCACTAAGGTATCCTCTATCAGGCATGCAACATAATTCCAGAGCCCCAGAATAAAAACAGATGCTTAGCATAAACTATATGCTTTGCAAAAACAGGCAAACTGAGCTACTTTTACCATTTACAGAAAGTTTTATATTTGTGTAAGGAACTATTTATCATTCAAGCTACCATACACTTTATGATCAGTTCTAGCTAAAGATATGAGTCTGCTATATTAAGTTTTTTTCTACATAGCTGTATGGCCTTCCCAGGTGGTGCTCTGGTAAAGAATGCACCTGCCGAGTCAGGACATGCTGGTTTGTTCTCTGGGTCAGGCAGATCCCCTGGAGTAGGACATGGCAACCACCTCCACTATTACTGCCTGGAAAAGTCCATGGACAAAAGAAGCCTGGTGGGCTGTAGTCCATGGAGTCCCAAAGAGTTGGATGCAACTGAGCACACAGGCACACAATTGCGTAACCACAAACACAAACACTTCTGTCAGACACAAAATTATTCTGTATCCCTTTGTTGTCAACTTCTACAAATCACAGGTCTGGTTTTTACCCCTACAGTCTGTCTATTCCAAAATGTTACACAAATTGAAACATAATGCAGAGCCTTTTGAATCTCTCTTCCTTCAGAGCAATGCATGTGAGAATTATGATCGATGTTGCCTGTGTGTCAGTAATCTGTTCTTTTTTTATCGTTAAATAATATTCACTGTACAGATACAGCACAGGTATTTTTTTCTGTGAACTACATTTACATTTCACTTGAGTAAATATCTAACAGTAGGACTTTGGAATTACATGATAACTTTATAGAAGCTACTAAATAGTTTTCCAACGCGGCAATACCATTTGCATTCTCTTCTAGTTTGCATTCCCATCAGCAATGTGTAAAAGTTTCATAAGAGTCTGAAATATTCAGTGGTTTTCTCATAATTTCAGGTAGGCACTAAGAAATCCAATTGGTTAGGTGAGTAATCACATAACAAAAAGCATCTACCAAAGTGTTTCTTTTCCACACAACAAAATTCACTCATCTAACAAAATTCAGTTCAAATGTCATCACTGTTTCCCCTATGAACTTAGACATAATTACATCTTACTGCTGTCACATCACTTAGTCCACAATACTAGAGTTTGAGTACTGTTTATTATCTGATTTTATGGTAATTTATATGTATCTATTTCCCTGTTTGTTCTATAAATTTTTTGCCAATACTGACTTATTCAGTTCTGAATTTTTATGTCACACAGTGCCACATACCAAACAATGAACAGTTTTTGCTAAAATAACGTAGATAAGGGGAGAATTTCAAACTGAAGATAGAGTAACTGCAACTTACTCTACAAAACAAAATGATGGCAAACACCAAGCAAAATAAAAGAAGCAACAGTTTTCAAGACAACAGACATCTGACAACAAAACAGAGAGACCCCTTAGAGATGGGAAACCAATAAGCTGAGCCCTACAGTTCCCCCAGTTCACTGTTTTAAGAGTTTCTTGCCCAAAACACACAGAGAGGAAAGCTCAGCAAAGTCAAGTTCAGTTCTCTGAGTTGCAAAGACAGACCTAAGTGTGAGAGAGAAGGTGGCAAGAGTTCTTAGGACTGAGAAGTGAAGAGGAGAGGAACTGGGAAGCAAAGGAACACCAGAGATGTGGAGGAGGAGGCTCTCAAGTATTCTGCAAAGTAGCAATCGCTGCAAGCATGTGAGGAAACTATCCAAGGCCGAGGAAAGCATGACAATGGGAGAGCTCAGTATCCCTCCCTCAGTAAGTGACAGAACAGGCCAATGGAAAATCATAAGGTTCTGTAAGATGGGAACCAACTTGACCTGACATTTATAGAGCACTATACTCAGTGACAGTACACATTCTTTGCAAGTGTACTTGAAACATTCACCATGACAGACCACATTCTGGGGCATAAACAAATTTCGAAAAATTGAAAAGCATTCAGATTATATAAAATAATTTTTCTGAATGGAGCTAATTTAGAAATCATTACTGAAAGGTTTCTGGAATATCAGAAATATTTGTGGAATAAGTAACATCTTTCTAATCATACTTAGTTCAAAGGAAAAATCTAAGCAAAATTAGAAAGGAAACTGAACGGAAAGAAATGAAAATACAATCCATCGAAATATGAGATCCTGCCAAAGCTGTACCTTAGACGTGAATTTATTGGACTAGAAGTCTATATTAGGAAAAAAAGTTTAAAAAGTCAATGACCTTAAGGAAAGCAACAGCAAACTAACCCAAAGCAGAAGAAAGGAAATAATAACAATCACAAGGAAAATCAAAATAATAGAAAAAGAAAAATTCATGAAGCACAAGACAAAAATTACCAATACCAGAAATAAGAGAGGGAACATCACTACAAACTTTGCAAATATTAAAAGAATAAAAGAGTATTATGAATAAATTGGTGCCAGTAAACTGAACAAATGTGATGATTAATGAAAGGGCTCTAAAATATTTTTAAAAATTGCTTTTGAGTTAAAAATCCACCCTACAAAATTCCAGGTCTACTTGCTTTTACTAACAAATTCTATAAAACATTTAGGAGTAAATATTCATTTTACACAAACTGTACAAATTATGACTTGAAGGAAACACTTCCCCCTCATTTTATGAGGCTGGCATTATCTTGATACCAAAAGTTGTCAGAGGTATCACAAGAAAACAACAGACCAATATTATTCATGAATTTACATGTAAAAATTCTACACAGAATTTTATCAAATCAAATCAAATGATAAATGAAAAGGATAATATTTCATGACGAAGATCAGTTCATTGTCAGGATACAAGATTGTTTTAACATCCACAGATGACTGCTTTAACGTTAAAAACTACACTGAATTTATAAGAGAAAACAATTCTTGATGAATATTCTCAGCAAACCAGGAATATAAGATAACTATAATCTCATAAAAGATATCTATGAAAAACCTATAGGTACACCATATTTAATAATAAAGGACTGAATGTCTCCCTGTATCCCCTAAAATCAGGAATAAGAACAAGGATTTATGCTCTTATCACTTCTATTCAACATTATGCTAGATAATCTGGCAAAGGAAAAGAACAATACCCCCTTCCCACCAAAAAAAAAATCCAAATTAGAAACTAAGTAGTAGGGAATTTCCTAGCAATTCATGGTTAAAACTCTCCCCTTCCACTGCTGAGGGTGCAGGGTCAATCCCTGGTAGGGGAACTAAGATCCCACAAACCAAACAGTATGGTCAAAAAAAAAAAAAAAAAACGGGAAGATGTAATTTTTCTTTTTTTTGCTGACAATATAATTGCCTACATATAAAATCAGACAGAAACGACAAAAATCTACTAAAATAACTGAGTTAAGCAAGGTTGCAGGATTCAAGATCAATTTTTAAAAAAAGTAAAACACTGTATTTCTATATGCTGGCAATGAACAAATACAATCAAAAATTGAAGTAAAATAGCATCAAAAATATGAAGTACATAGGTATAAATCTGAAAAGATGGGTATTTGTGTATATACTAACAGCAACAAAACATTGCTAGCAGAAATTGAAGACTATATAAATGTAGAGACATTTCTTTTTCATGCATTCAGAGCCTCAATATAATCATATGCAAATGCCCCCAAAATTCATCAACAAAATAAAATCAAATCCCAATAGGATAGAAATTGACAAGCTAATTCTAAACTACATTTGGAAATTCCAAAGACCTACAGTATCCACAATAACTATGAAAAACAATAAAGCTAGAAGACTACTAATATCTGACTTTAAGACCTATGGAAAAAAGTAGTGTGAAAAGCATAAAGCTGGAAGACCAATACCATCTGACTTCAAGACTTAGAAATAATCAAAAACAGTGACGCACTGGCAGAAGGATAGTAGGAGTGAAGAGAAAGGAAGAAAAAGTCCAGATCATCACATACATAGATAAGATATTTGACAAAGGTGCAAAGGTTATTCAGTGGATAAAGGACTTTTTTTTTTTTTTTAATAAACAGGGCGAGAGCAAATGAATATTGACATGCAAAATATGACCTACAATCTATGCCTTGTACCACGTACATAAGTAACTTCAAAATGGATTCTGGATATAAATGTAAACCTAAAAAATTTCTAGAAGAAATTGAGTACAGCCATATATGACAAGCCCTGAACAAACACTATACTCAGTGGTGAAAAAGTGACAGAATATTCTGTAAGATCACGAACAACAGGAATAATACAAGAAAACCAACTTTAACCACTTTCATTCAACATAGTTTAGAATGTTCGAGCCACAGCAATGAGACAGAGAATCCAAATTGGAAAAGAAGTAAATTTGTCACAGAAAGTACATTTGTAATTTCAGTTTGTTCACAAATCCAACAAAGTTAGTCTAAGTACCCAGCAAACACAACTGGCCATATAGTACTGTAATATGTTTCTAATACTTTTCACACAAATAATATGAAAAAATAACACAAAAAATAAGAACATTTTAAATCTTAACACAAAGCACCTGGAAAAGAACAGTAGTACAACAGTAGACAAACAGGGGCTGGCAAAGAGAACAAGCAAGAAGTGTTACTGACTGGAAGAGTGAGGAGGTGCAAGACGGTAGAGATGAAGGACTGTGAGCAGTGGGAGTCAGAAGAAAAGCTACAATTTCATGCAGGCCTGATGCTGATGGCACAGGTTCTGGTTCCTGGTTCCTTGCTGGAACCAGACACATGTGCCCGTCTTTGAGAATTCGCAACTTGAAGGTTCTTAGGTAAGGGACTTATTGTGTGCTTTCTCGTCTCGTGAGTGAATATCCAGGAGTGGAATGACTGGATCTTAGGATGCGTGTGTGCTAAGTCACTTTAGTCGTCTCCAACTCTTTGTGATCCTATGGACTGTAGCCCAGCAGACCCTCTGTCAATGGGATTTTCCAGGCATGCATAGTAGGGTAGGTTTATTTATCATACCTTTTTAAAGAAGCTGCCAAACTGTTTTCCAAGGTGCCATTTTACATATCCACCAGCAGTGTATAAGAGTTCCAGTTCCTCCATATCCTCACCAGCACTGGTTATTAATTTTTAATTTTAGGCAGGCTAATAGAAATACACTGTTTAGTTTTAATTGCCCTCATAACAAATAATATTGAGTATATTTTTGTATGCTTTTTGATCATATTTTCATGTATGTATTTTCTTTGGTGAAATGTTCATTGATATCTTTTGCCTGTTTAAAATTTAAGTGGTCTTTTTATTATTGAATTCTGGGATTTCTATACCTTCAGGTTGCTAATCCATCCAGTATTCTAAGTTTACCAAAGCTGTAGCTGCTTATGATTTTTTATTAAGCTTTTTTGTTAATCATGCATTTGACGTATCTTTTAAAATCCCTGCTTTACCCAGGATCATAAAGATCCTTTTTTCTTGTATCCTTCTAGAATGCTCACTTTAGCCATTTATATTCAACACAGGTTCAGATATCCTAGACACAGCAACCAGAGAAGAAAAATAAAAGGAATCCAAAAAGTAAAGTCCTTGGATACAAAATTAATATATAAAAATCTGCTGCATTTCTATATAGTAAAACCAACTATCAGAAAGGGACATGAAGGAAACAATCCTATTTATCACTGCATCAAAGAGGAAACAAAAAACAGAAATAAACCTACATAAGGAGGTATACATACCTATACCCTGAGAACTATAAGACACTGATGAATTAAACTGAAGACAATACAAAAGGAACAATACACCGTGTTCTTGGATTGAAATACACTAAATTATGAAAAATGACCATATTGCCAAAGGGAATCTACACATTCAATACAATCCCAATCAAATTATCAATGGCATTTTTTAGTAAAACTTATGATTCCTCCATCTTTGTTATTCCTTCTTAAGTTTATTTTGGTTATTCAGGGTCTTTTGTGTTTCTACAGAAATTTAAAATTTTTGTCCTAGTTCTGTGAAAAATCCCATTGGCACTAAAGGGCTACAGCACTCAAAACATCAAAATAGATTAAAGAACTAAATGTAAGACTAGATATTATAAAACTCCTAGAGGAAAACATATACAAAATACCCTGACATAAATCACAGCAATATATTTTTGGTTCCAGTAATAACCAAGTAAATGAAATAAAAAGAAACAAATGGGATCTAATCAAACTTAAAGGCTTTTGCACAGTAAAGGAAACTATATCTACAGACCGGGAGAAAATATTTGCCGAATGAACCAACAAGGGCTTAATTTCCAAAATATACAAACACCTTATACAGCTTAATACCAAAGAAACAAAAAGTGCAATCAAAAACGGGGCAGAAAACCTAAACAGACATTTCTCCAAAGAAGACTGCTGTTGCTGCTGCTGCAAAGTCGCTTCAGTCATGTCCAACTCTGTGCGAACTCTCTGTCTCTCCCATGGACGGCAGCCCACTAGGCTACTCTGTCCCTGGGATTCTCCAGGCAAGAATACTGGAGTGGGCTGCCATTTCCTTCTCCAATGCATGAAAGTCAAAAGTGAAAGTGAACTCACTCAGTCATGCCCGACTCTTAGCGACCCCATGGACTGCAGCCCACCAGGCTCCTCTGTCCATGGGATTTTCCAGGCAAGAGTACTGAAGTGGGGTGCCAAAGAAGACTACACATGCCTAAAGGCACATGAAAAGATGCCCAATACTGTTAATTATCAGAGAAACACAAATCAAAACTAAAATGAGGTGTCACCTCACCACTGAGATTGGTCATCATTTGAAAGTCTAAAAATAGCATATGCTGGATAGAGTGTGGAGAAAAAGGAACCCCTTCAGCCCACACTGCCTGTGGGAAGGTAAATGATACAGCCACTATGGAGAGCAGTTTGAAGGTTCCTTGGAAAACTAAAAATAGAGTTACCAAATGATCTGATGGACAAGAGTGCCTGATGAACTATGGACGAAGGTTCATGATATTGTACAGGAGACAGGGATCAAGACCATCCCCAAGAAAAAGATATGCAAAAAAGCAAAATGGCTGTCTGAGGAGGCCTTACAAATAGCTGTGAAAAGAAGAGAAGCCACAAGGAAAGATGTACCCATTTGAATGCAGAGATCCAAAGAATAGCAAGGAGAGATAAGAAAGCCTTCCTCAGTGATCAGTGTAAAGTAATAGAGGAAAACAAGAGAATGGGAAAGACTAGAGATCTCTTCAAGAAAAATGAGAGATACCAAGTGAACATTTCATGAACTACCACACAACTGCACTCATCTCACACGATAGTAAAGCAATGCTCAAAATACTCCAAGCCAGGCTTCAGCAATATGTGAACTGTGAACTTTCAGATGTCCAAGCTGGTTTTAGAAAAGGCAGAGGAACCAGAGATCAAATTGCCAACATTTGCTGGATCATCAAAAAAACAAGAGAGATCCAGAAAAACATCTATTTCTGCTTTATTGACTATGTCAAAGCCTTTGACTGTGATGATCACAACANAGGGTGGTGTCATCTGCATGTCTGAGGTTATTGATATTTCTCCCGGCGATCTTGATTCCAGCTTGTGCTTCGTGTTAGCTATCATTATAGAAGTATTAAATAGGGCTTCCAAATGGCACTAGTGGTAAAGAATCTGCTTGCCTATGCAGGAGAGGCGAGTCTGATCCTTGGCTGGGGAACATCCTCTGGAATAGG